>JAOBRC010976447.1:0-16414 GCA_027575255.1 Scolionema suvaense | reverse complement strand
TTGAGCATTTTTGGAGGTAAAAAAGGGAATTTAATTTCGCGGATTTGCCCAAAAACCGCGAAATCCGCGAAATTTTCGAAATCCGCGAACTTTAGAACTCAATATCTCCGCAACTATAGCAGCTTTTGTCATGAAATAAAAACTGTATGTCATATTTCAATGAGCTCTACCATCTATTAAAATTTCATTTTTGACCTTAGTTCCCCTTTAACTAATTTCTCAACTGCACACTCAAATTTTCTTAACCCTTAGAGCCCTAAACCCGCACATGTGCATTCTGGATACAGGGTCACCTTTGGCGCACCATAGAGCACCACCTGTTGAAAGTGAGAAGTCACAATTTTTGTAGAGCAGACAATTCTGCGCCGATTGATGCCAAGTTTAACTTTCTAGCTACTGTGGTTCCCAAGTTATGGCCTTTTAAAGTTACCAGAAACGACAAAAATTGCCAGGTCATTCTCTTAGGCATTGTGGAGTCTAAGGGTTAATACTTTTCTTCATTCTTCTGTCAACAGTTTACTTGCAAATCGCCTTTTCTTTAGCGTACATGATGATGAGCAAAACATATGACTTGTATCATGAACAACATAACCTGAAGTCTAAGGTTACATGATGGAGTGACAAATGAAATACTCTAGAGAGTGATAACACTCTCCCCCTCTCAACAGATTTAAGTTGATCTGTCGTTGACAGAAACAGGAGTCAAAAACCAACAGAAAATCGAAGAGTAAGTTGTCTTGTGGCATACGCCAATGCAGCCTACGACGACATGGTGTCAACTTCTGATGAGTAGCTTTTGATATCATATAAAAAAGCAGAATCTGACCGAGCAGTGCTAGTCATTTTCTTGTTTTATGTTTCTGATGTGTTACCTTGGACACTGTCAACCTCAGAGAGCGTTTTCTTCTTGAGCTTGTCATTTGCTTCAGTCAAGTTTCTATAAAGTTGCGTAGAGTTTGAAGTATCAAGACAACGCACCTGGTTGATATCCTATCATTTAAAACTAATATGGCCAATACTGCGTTGTTTTGTGACTTTTTGTTTTCTTGAGGGTTCTATTAACAATCAATCCTAGAATACAAGACACCATATCCATTGGTACATATCTTTTTTTCTAGCAATGCAATCTTTTTCTCTAGCATTACATTGAACTAACCACAAGAGGGAAAACTAGAAAAGACCCCAACGTGATTCACTAAATTTCCACGTCTACATCTCAAATTCTCGACTTTAATCTACTGCACGAGTTTTTCTACCTCGATCATTTCTACAGCATGTCCATAGCATAATACGGAATATAAAATTAACATAGCAATAAAACAAACGTACTCTCGGTAAATGTCTACTTTGCTAAATTGAATCACTATTTTGCTATATGGAATATCCACCTCGCTTCATGAAATATCTACTTTGCTTTAAGGGGAGCAATGGTCAAAACTGAAAGTGCAACAGATGCTAGACCACAGCAAAACATGGGATTTCCCATCAACATCATAGCAAAAGCTTGCTTAGTACTGTAGATATTTGCACTCAAAGTCGAACAGCTACCATCTTGATTCTTCATGCTTGGCAACTGACTCCAATCACATCATGAAGAATGAAGATGGTAGCTGTTCGACTTTGAGAGCAAATATCTAAAGAACTAATGCTTTCTTTATTGGATCTTCAGCATATTGCTTAGGTCTACCCTAAGGGAAGAAATTTTCGCAGAAGAAATTTTTGCGAATTGATCTCCCGAAAATAGCGTTTTTCGCGGGAGAAATTTTCGCAAATCAAGCGTTTTATTCGAGTTTCGCGGAAGAAAGTTTTGTCTAGAATTTGACCAAAAATAATTGAATCTCGTGAAAGTCTTTTTAGCAAATTTCTTCTGGGATTAATTTCGCGAAAGAAATTTTCGCGAATCAAATGTATTATATGAGTTTTGCGGATGAAATTTTTGCGAATTAGGTCACAATTTGCGAAAATATCTTCTCGCGAAAACTTCTTACACAATGAATGATGAAATGAAAGAGACAACCCTTTACAATAATTCAATGCGGAGTATTTTCGAAACAAAATGTAGATAATTTGAGTGTGACACCAGTGACTTCATGCATAACTAGTGGCAAGATGGTAGCTGCTTGACTTTGAGACTAAATATCTTCAGAACTACATAAGCCTTTGCCATCAAATAAAAACTGTGTGCCACGTTTTGTTGAGCTCCATCATCTGTTAGAATTTCATTTTTGACCATTGTTCCCCTTTAATACTTCTAGCATAACACTACCTGCTCCTCCTAACCAAAGGGAATAACTGGAAAACTGATCACAAATTCTTTGCAGAGCTGTAAGTATCTCTATGTTCAAAAAATTTTCCCATGAAACTAATTTCGGAAGACATGGGGAAGATGTAACTTCAAAACCATGTTAGCAATTTTGAGCCATTTGTCCGCTCTTGAGTTACGCGTTAACAAGTCAGAATAACAGAAAACATTTTACGCAAATTTTGACTGCCCGTTGCTAAAAATGCAACGAACATGGAAAAACCTGTGTGAATAACCTTTGCTAATGAAAAGTAATCATTATTTAGAGATATTTAAAACAAATTTGAAGAAAAAAGCTTTAGTGGTTCAGATTTTATAGTCCGGTAAAATTTTGGGCAATTTTTTCGAAATTTCGCGTATATACAGCATGTGGAAATTATTGGCGATATCAGCAAAATTTGAACTTTTTAGCAAACTCTTAGGTCATTTTCTAAAACTACACATGTTCCTGGACCTCTGTGCCAAATTTCACGGTTTCGCCATACTTTGTTCAGAAATTAGGATAGGGGGGGGGGGGGGTAATTTTACCACCCCTTCAGTGACAAACGTACTTTCCTAGGGCCCACTGCAAATAGGGTAAAGGCACCTTTGACTGTGTGTGACTTGTTAGTTTAATATGTTTGCCTTAAAATGCGTATCTCAAAGTTACGCGCGTTTATATATACGTTATGGTGGACACATCACAGCGATCTCATGATTTTACTGCCTGTGACCATGTTGTATATGTAAGTCATGTATATACTCTATGAAATTTTCGTAGGTATTTATTTTCGTGAGACCTAAAAACCATTTTTCGTGGGTATTAATTTTTGGCGACTTGCGTGGTAAGAAAAGTTGTGCGGACATTCGTTTTCGCGAATCCGTGCTAAGTGATATTTCTCAGAAGCCTGTTTTCAGTTTAGGGTGTACTTAAAAATGTTCATAGGTCTTTATATTCGTGAATGGGCTATTAAAGTTTTCACTGAGTACTTAATTTCACACCGTCGACTAGCCCAGTCACTCACCAGTTTCTGTTGTGCTGTACATTAATATCAGACTTTCTTTTATATTTCCACGATACGACTGCCGAGTGGCAAGTACCTTATCTGCGCTCCATATCATGAGCGCAGTGAATTCAACCAATCAGGAGCTTGTCACTGGCCTCACCAGAATTGGACTATATGTGATGATACTTTAATTTTAGAGCTGAGTTATGGTCCCGGTGACTTTGCACGCAAATTCATTTCTGCTAGCTCGACAGAATCGTACTGAAAGTGGTCAAGAGATCAGGATGGATTGAGGAACGAATCGCAGATGGCAAAATTGGCGACAATTTGTACCCACGAAAATTTCTAACCCAAACATAATCTCTTGGCAACCCATGACGTATATGCACATCATGGGTTGGAAACTACCAAGGGCTTTTTGACTGTTGAGTGGCTTTTCATGGGTCACTGAAGGCCTCTTTCATACGACGAGGCTCGCAAAAATTAATTCTGGAGAAGCATTCAAAATTCAGAAAAACACAAAAAGAAGGAAAGACAGGCAAATAGGAACACTGTTTCAGGCCTTCCATGTTCACTAACACCAGTCCTAACTACCTGATTCGCAAAAATCAATTCCATAAAATCCATGAATGCATACGATTCGCAAAAACTAGTTCCGCAGAATATTTGGGATTTTCTCCCTATGTCGCAAAAATAGTTCCACAAAAATTAATTACCTCAGGGTACTTGGTTCACCTTTGCATATCTATCTCACACTGATAAAGGATAGGTGTGATCCGCCTTGTAGCTAGTCACTTGTCACGGTCTGCATTACCATCTGCCTCATTTCCACGCGACGACCACCGAGTGGCATGTTGCTTGATCTGCATCCAAGGTCTTACATGTAGCGTCCTAAACTATCTGTGACTCTCAATATACTCAGAAACGTTGAGCACCTTAATAACCTGTACTGTAAATATTATATTCGCCACTGACTCTGTTATGGTACTTAGTTCACATTTGCACCAATATAGGTTTGGAGTGATTTGTTTTCCTGCTGGATGCACTTTATTCCGAGAAACTTTCCCGGGAGAAAATATTTGAATTTCGCAAGGTTGGGCCTGTTTCGTGAAAACTTTCAGAAATGTACGCAGGTGAAAGTCTGTCTTGCGTATCTTTTCCAAAGGACAATTTCGTGAAAGCTCTTTCTATTCAGTTTACAAAGTGAAGGTCTTCTCGAATTGTTGGTGTCCTTTTTGGTCTTCGCTTCACCATCACTCCGTGCTAGGTTCTGCTGAACCCCATACCTGTCTTAGCCTTTCCAGATTTCGCGCTTACCACTAGTAGCCGGTAGGATTTGAACCCTCGACCTTGTATGCACAAGGCAACCATGCCACCACTGAGCCAATCAAGGGCTCAATTAAATGGATGTTGTTTCGTTTTTGAATACCTTAAGAGGTTCATTTTTGCGTGGACTAATTTTTGTGAATTTTTGCCAAATTTGCGAAATTAAAGCCCTGCAAAATTTATCAAAATGACGTCATAACCTAGCTAAAAACAAACAACTAATTTTTCAATCGTTAAACAGCACCAATTACCTTTGGCCCATTTTTTTCTCTCAATTCGCAAGCCATTAACTTTTTCCTTTTCTTTTGTTGATGCACATTCACCTAGTTACTTCCACACATTTTCTCTGCAAATGCCTGATTCGCAAAAATAAATCCACGCAAAAATGTACCCCCTTTTCGTATCTGCAAAACTTATGAACTCATAAAAATCATCAAGGCGTATGTATAGCTACTGTCGACAGAGCTTTAATGTTTAACAATGAATCCAGGAAGGTCTCCAGCCATGTGCAACTTTTTCTAGAGTGTGGACGGCTTCCAAAAAAAGCCTTCAAATTTAGGTTCAGTATATCCTGCTAGGTAACTAGCTAGCAACAATGTGGCTCAACAGAAAAGCGACAGGGTGGTCCAACACATGGCATGTTATGCTCTGAGCTGTCCAGTCCCAAGCCTCAAGAATATCACTCCTGCAGAGTTCTACCATCTAATGTACGTTGAACTTGAAAGTTTCCATAATCTTTTCTGGCACCGAAACTATCTTTCTTAGGTGATAGCTTCTCTCATGATCTTCATCCTCTAAGGTGGGAGAACAAAGCTAGGCTAGAAAACAATCCTCTTAACTCTGCATACAAGAAGCTATGCATCCAAATCCCTCCTCGCCACTTTGGTATTTAGAGTCATCGAAGAAAGGCAACATGTTCTCGTACAGCCGTTCAAGCAGTAAGTGCAGGCTGGCCGAAGCTTAGTCCTTTTCCATGCTCTGCCTTACCTCCTATTTCACCAGTCCAAGCGGTAGATCACCAACTATTCCTCAAATTTTACTTGTCCTCATCAAGCAAAACCCTTTAAGCAATTTGCACACCAAAACTATTCCCCAGACACAAGGACATTTCTCGTGTCTATCCACTGCAGCACTACAATGGCGGATGGGAGACATCTTGGGTCGGGAATGAGGAAAAACCGGGATACGGGCATCAATTGCATCCTTCGTGGAAGAAGTTCCCCGTTACCTAATCGGGATATGGTCGGCTTCCCCGATTTGTTCTCGCAAACGGGAGGAAATCGCCCTTTCGGAACCAGCGTGTAAGGAAAACATAGAACAGATTCAAATTTCAGAGAAATTCACAAATTAGCAGCAATACAGAACTGAATTTAAATGGCATAAATCTTTTCCAAGGGTTAGCAGTATCCTTATGCTACATGTTGGAGGGAACAACCTCTTGTAGTCTAGCCATTGAAGTGCTCAGCTTCTCAGGAGGATCACATTTGGTGTCGCTGTTGCATACACAGCAAGCGTATATTTGCCTTTTGCTGGTCCTCCACCTGGCGGAGGTTGAACAGTCATTAATTTACGCCAGATGAGATCGAGATTTTTTACTCATGACATGATGTACAAAGAAAAAAGAATTAGAGCTAAGTGCAAAAACATCAAAATTGCTCTTGGAAGTTCATGGGGCCACAGCATGATGCAGGTGCCTTCGACATTTCCTCTGCACTGTCCGAGCATTGTCAACCTCTATCAACTTCGTTCTGAGGAGCGTTCTCTCCACGAGGTAAAAACATATATAGATACCTACATTCACTTTAATAGCAGAAGGGGGAAATCGGGAGAACGAGATTTTCAAAAGATGCCAAACATTACAGCAGTATAACACAAAAGATCAATTTTGGATTTTTCACATGATTAGATAGAGAATAGAAAGCTACGAAAACTGGCTTTTACAGAATGTTTATATTATCTCTCAGGGTCATGATATCTGCAGTTTCAGTTCAACGAAAATAAACTGGCTTTCAAAACAATGAAGAAACAAAGGCAAAAATGTGAGAAAAGTAGACCATCCTCTTAGACTTTTGAAGACCTTTTGATATTTCTGTTTGATATGGCTTCACGAAAAAACTCTTGTAGACATGAAAACCAAAAAATTCACAGGAGATGCAAGGTGCTACTGAATTAGTTTGTGAAATATCAAACTGTAAATTCAAGGTTATTTTTCCATGAATACAGTGGCTTTAATCTTTAACCTTTCCTTCCCGGAGGACATATATCCACGATTTGTCTGTAGTCAAAAAAAGTATATCTAAGTCTTTCGGGTGAATCGACTTAGGGCAGGTCTTACGCAAACACTGTGTGAGCTCTATCACTGTTTCTTGCGGATGCACAACACATACACTAAATCACACTAGGAACATGTCAACTTGGGGCGCATTGTGTCGAAATTTCCAATTATCCAAATTTGCTTCTTGCACTAAAAGATGCCATTTTGGAGAAAATCCAGATTTTGCTAGTAGTATTCAGTTTCCCTTTCACAATTTTCGAGGCTTTTGTATTCATTTCTTGCATGAGATACATAGTACTACTTTGAAACTAGCCTGTTCCTCACCTGCTGCAAGAATTTTCCGCCACTTTTTTTAGCGCGGTGAAGATTTTTGGCTAAAAACTAAGATTTCTCAAAACTGCATTTTTGAGTAAGAATTAAATATGAAAAAAAAATTACCGTTGTTGTTAAAAGTAGATCTATTTCCCAATACCTTGTTTTTTGTTTCCAGACTGGGTTTGATATTTCTTGAATCACGAGTAGTTTCAGAGTTACCCTTGGTTTTGCAAACATGTCTAAAACAGCAAAAACTGCGCATCCTGAACACAGTTTTTTTAGTGCGGGACAGACAAACTATGTCAATGGCAGCTATTGAAAAAATCTTGTGTGTATTGATGGCTTTACTCTTTCGGAACACATAGGAGTATAAATCATTATAAAAACCATGTCACTTCTAACAGGAAAATTATATAAGTGACAAGTTGTAAAAATACAGGTACTTCCTTTTTCCATTGTTTTCAGTGTTTTTCAATTGTTATGATGCCCACATTTTACAGTTAATATCTTCTGACCCAGGACTGCCATCTTCTGACAAGACACCACAAATACCCCATTTACTTCGGGCATTTCCTTGCTAAAAAAATCACTAATGAGACCATACAATTTCAGCAGATAGGCTTGACATGTGTTTACTTTTCAAACATCGTGAACAGGGACCAGACAGCTGTTTTAACAGAGGTTTATAACGCCACTACACAATCAGGCATTACTTATCTCCAATCTCAACTTTCAAGCAACACATCAACCACCATGCAACACATGTTCTCCACAGAAATATATGAACTATTGTAAGCCATAAACAACCAGCAAATCATCCAGGCACAATATTTTTCTCAAGTAACTCTACATAGGACAAGAGCAGCTGATCGATCTGCAAGACAAAAGATGCCAATGAGCTGCAATGTTTCGCCTAGTTATGGCTTGTCCTTCTCACTACCGTTCAAGTCTAATACTTTTTCTACCAAAAAAGGGCTGAAGCTATAGCCACAATTTTTCAAAATAGCTCTTTCAAAATAATTTTTCAGAATAGCTCTTTCACTCCTATGTCATACAAAGTACAGTATTCATAGCATTAAATTAAAGAACAGTGGATAAAGTTATTCTAAACAACACTGAAATATCAACATGCTCACTAATCAGAATGTACCTTAGCTGCCCGTAACTCATACCATTTCAGCAACGCTATCGTGGATTGGCTCACAATTATAGTGTTGCATATCCATGTAAAGAAATATGGCGTATGAGCCACATCATAAAGAAGGGTCTACACTTCCCACACACAAAAAAACTGAAAACAAGTCTGAACATACCCCAGATGTGTAATACAGACGGAACAGTGGATTTCCAGATTCAGGAGCAATCTTGTGACTCTGCTCACCCATCAAGAGACTACTGAAGTAAGAACGACGACAGAGCTAAGCAAAGTAAATATCACGGAAAAACTTCATTTTCATCATTTTTTGTAACTATCAGTAATTATAGCCAAACAAGACGAGAGTATTCCAAGCAAGTAAGGTTCAATCAAACAGCAAAATCATACCAACTAAAAGAATGATCAATGGCTTCTGGATAATACCTTAACACTACAACCAGCGAGAGTCCCCATATTGCTTTTTTGCAGATATCTCAACAACAGATAAACGTTCTGGGCAGAAATTTCGTGACTTTTTAATTTTTTTTAATCATTTAATATGTTCTTAGGGGCAGTCATCGTTTTTTTCAAAACTTAAACATCTTCACCCTAAAATCTGGGTTGAATTACCAGGTGGTACGGTCATTCTGTGCCTTTTTTTTAGATAAATCATTACAAAACCGCATACAATGGACTGTTAAGAGCCTGACACCATCATGCAGTACCTTCTCCTGATAAACCAATGGTTTTTGATAGATTTTGAGACTCCCAGGGATTTTGGCCCAATTTTCAAAATTGCCATTTTTGGCTGAAAATTACTACCTATGTCTCTTTAATGGATGACATCAGCATTATTGAACTATGCCAAATTGTTCACCAATGAATGTTCTGTTTCCAGGCAAAGTTTCATTACCATAGCTATAGTGGTTAAAAAGAAGGGTTAATAGGATCACACTGCAGCTCTCAAAATGAAAAAAGCAGCATTAGCCCACAAGAAGGTGGATGGAAGGATAGGTTTGGATGGATGGATGGATGGATGGATGGATGGATGGATGGATGGATGGATGGATGGATGGATGGGTGGTCGGATGGATGGAAGCATGGATGGATGAAAGCTTCACTACCCTGTCATTATAATCAACACACACTACGTCATCATTGTCAAAGCCAATTTTTTTTGCCTCGGTTGATCAGCATTCATGAGTTTCTACACCTGAAAATGGATTCATAATCAAGGCCATTGCAGGCATAAAACTTTTGCACATAATGCATAAAATCCTAACACTTTGCTGAAAAAGTGGAAGATGCTAAAGAGGCTATGTAAACTATAGACAAAACCTAATACCTCAGACTGGAAAACATATCAGGAAAGCAATGAGGAAATACTTGTAACAAAATATAAAGAAACGATCTCTAGATGAAACTTACCTATAGACCTGTGCCCAATGGCTGCAGATATCAAGGAAAATAAGGAATTGAAAAAGAACAGTATATTTCTGGTAGAAGATCGCTACAGTAACCAGCATGCATGAAGTGGTGCATCTGTGGAGAGCAAAAATATGAAAAAATGTATAAACGTACAAATTCTGCCGCCTTATGCAACAGATTTTACAGCATTATGCTTGGACAAACATGTCACATAATAAGTGGACTCCAGCAAACATAATTGAGAAACTCTGCGTCAGATCAAAGAAGAGAATAACATGTAAGCCATAAGATTTGCACCACTAACCACAAAAGTGTAACGAAGTGTTCTTGAAACATTATGAAAAAACCCTAAAACAGCCATTATTGACATAAATTACCACTAGCATACCGAAGAACAACATCTTCCCAAGATATAAAACATGGGTCATAATATTAATACATCCTTCGTTGCCCCTCAGATACATGCCAAAAATGAAAAAATAAACCGTCCTTGACACATCTGGAAAAAAACCTGAAAATAGCAATTTGCTGACATAAATTACCACCCGCAAGCCTAACCAGATTTTCCTCAAACACAGCATATGACTCATAACATATGCAGAGAGGCGCCTATGTATCACACCAAAAACGACAAAGAACGGATGAAAAGTTAATAACATATTTGGAAAACAAACCCTGAAAACCACCATTTGTGGACGCAAATTGCCACCCGTAAGCCAAACGAGATTGTCATGAGACATGAAATTTGCTTCAAAACATCCGCAGAGCTGCCCTAATATTCAAACCAAAAATGAAATAAATCGGAAGAACATTTTTTGACATATTCGGAAAAAATCATGAAAAACACCATTTTTGGGCTTAAATTGCCACCTGCACGCTAAACGAGATTGTCCGGACACATGGCATATGGTTCATAACATGCGTACAGTTGCCTCAAATATTCACATCAAAAATAGCAATAAACAGATTAACTGTTCATGACATACCTGGAAAACCCCTGAAAATCTCCATTTTAGGACATAAATTGCGACATGCAAGCCAAATGGGATTTTCAAGAGATATGGCATCTGCGTTCAAAACATGCGTAGAGTTGCCACTAATATTCGCACCAAAAATGACAAGAATCGGATGAGCCATTTTTGACTTATTTGGAAAAAACAATGAACACCTTTTTTCTTGGCGTAAATCGCCACCTGCAAGCCAAACGAGAGTTTTCCCAGATATGACACATGGTGCACAGAAGAACTACTATTGCCTAGTAGTTTCACACGAAAAACCACAAAAAAGTAATGAACAGATTTGGAAATATTCTTAACAAACCCTAAAAATTGCCATTTTGGGGCAGAAATTGCCACCTGCAAGCCGAACAAAATTTTTTTCCGAATTCCGGTTCCAACACTTTTCCTAAATTATGGATTGTCACCTTCACACCAAATTTCAGAAAAATTCATAGAGAGATTATCGGGAAAATGCGGTGGTGGCGGGCGGAAGGACTGATGGACAGACCTCATTTTATAGGACTCTTCCGCTAAAGCGGGAGTCCAAGAAGAAAATTTTTGTTGCAATACTATTTTGCTACTTCAGGTTCTGCCGAGGCTCACTATTTTTTATGGCAGTTAATACCTCAAGTGATCTTTAGCAGCAAGAATCCACATTATTCTGCGACACGACTTTGCCATAACATTTTCACTGCATAAATGCTTAACTGACACTCTTTCTTAGTCAACCCAACATAAGTAGTTTGCACTAATGTAGTGCATACCCAAATGGAAAGTGTGGCAATAAATCTCAGGTAGTGCAGAGATTGCTTAAGCATCTAGATTGCGCATGCAATCCACTAATCTGAACAATCTGGGTGCGAAAACGGTTGCACACACCTAAAACAATCTGCGTCTGAGCAATCTATGCAAGCAATTGAATAGATTAGAAACAGTCGCTTCTAACTTACCAATGGCCCATAAATGATCAAGTCAACTCTTCCTTTACTCACGGGAGTGCATATCGAGCAAAACTAGTATTTTATCGCGGCTGCAAGCTTTTCCTTCTGCTGGCAGATGATTGACAGGTAGGCGTTCACTGTCACGAATAAATCAGAGGGTCGCACATTTTTCTTCATCAAGCCCATTCAGCTAATTGTTAGTGATGAATAACTGTGTGACCTGCCCGTTAAAATGAACTGCGTTGAGATCTTTACCCCCGGCAATTATCTTATGCACAAATGCATCCTGAAGAGAACAATAGGAAACCATCAAGCGTTGATGAGACCCAGGCATCTAAAGAATAGAGCGCGAGATTTCATCGCAACCAAGAATATTTGGTTGCTCTACGGAGAAATATAGTGGCATTGTGCCGAAAAATACTAACGTAATTATCTGAAAGAGCGCCCCGGCTTAAATGAGTGAACCCCCCTCTTCCCTCAAACCTGGAAAGGAGCGCTCATTAGGAAATTTGCATTGCAATGATATGCATAGGCGCTCACTCGGATAGGTTGTGACATTGATGAACAAAAGAATTATCTTCAGTCTGATACTCTTCTTTTCCTGTAGGGAGTTTCCAAACACATTCTGTAATGATTTCTAAAATATTCACTATAATACTTGTACCTACTTGCATCTTTTGCAATGGAGCGCCCCGGCTTGAATGAGCACCCCTTCCGAAAGGCACAAAATTAAACGAGCGCCCCAGTACTGATTCAGATAATTACGGTAGTCCCTTCATGGTACTACTAGTCAGACTGCAGTGGTGTATCAGATGAGAGCTGCTGAGTGGTGAATATGTTGGAGTTAGAAGGGACTATGCTAGTCTAGCAATTGAACAGCTTCATCGATCTGGGCTATCTCAGCCCTCAAAATTCACACAAATTGACGTCGGCATGAGAGTGCTGATCATAGCCGGCCGCAGGCAGGAAAATTTTTCCACTTTTGCCGACCTAGAAGGCAATTTGGGGTCGGCAATGCTGTACTGAAAACACCCACAGCTCGGCAAACCTTCATCGAGAATGAGCATTTTAAGACAAGGAGTTGTGTTGCGTTCTTTATTATGAGTTAGCATGAAAGTGGATCTTTCAGGCTCATAAATATGAATTTTTTTCCTATCAGAGCTGCTCATAAGAACTAAAGACTGTTAGGCGGGTCAGCTCGCTATTCCGACAGATCGATATTCCGACAGCCCGCTATTCCGACAGTTCGATATTCCAACAGTTCAATATTCCGACAGGTCAATATATCGACAAATTCATAAATATACAATTATGCAATGGAAAATGACCTACAGGTCAATATTCCTACAGTTCGATCTTCCGACAGTGAAAGGTCGTTGTTCCGACAGGTTCACATTTTTCGATGGACATGTCGATATTCCGACAGATCAATATTCCGATAGGTCTGTATTCCGACAATTCGATATTCGGACAGTTGTGCAACCAAGTCCAAAAGAAAAGGTGACGCCGCTAGAGATATGGAACAAAGGTACATGGTAGTAAGAACGTATTCGGGTCCGGATACTCTATTCAGAGAAATTTTCACCAGAGAAAATTTAATTCTATTCGCGAAAGTTTATACCGCGAAAGTTTCTCCGAATAAGGTAAACAACTGAGGTGGGGCGAACTTAAGTTCAACATATACATAGCTTCAGCTCATTTTCTAAGGAGATAATGAAAACATTCCAGCGACACAAAATAAAAACGCTCGATGCATATAAGATCTTAGAAAAAATGTTTGTCAAGTTCGATTTGGGTTTTAAGGCGTAGTTTACAGACCAGAATGCATGTACACAGACATAGCAGCAACAACGGTGAATGACTGTACGTCATGCATAGCCGCATCTGTTTGATCCAATGAAAACAACTTTAATAATCAGCATAACCAAAACTAATTTAATGTTCATAAAATTCTCTTGTGTATGTATGGGGAAAAAATTCTGGTCTGCATTTTATGTTTTCGAACACCTGAAGTGGTAAAACTTGCTATCATTTATTTACAGACTGCTAGAAAAGTTGACAATGCAGAAAAATTGTATGGCTGTGTTTGTGTTCACATCCAGTTTTAACCCTACGACCCTACCTACAATCCCGGTCAAAATATTTTTTTTGGCACGGACGCATGCACATTTTTGCCATGCTCCGTGCCGAGTAAATGAAAATACTACAGAAGTACCGAGCCGCAAATCAGGGCGGGAACGGGGTTTGTGTTCGAGAGACTTACTAATTCTGAATTTTGAAAAATCATGATTTGGCATTTCTAAAGGGCAGGGTATGGTAGGGCTTCTTTTACGGCGGGGCTTGGGTTTGTAAATTTTTTCAGCTAGTTTAGAGAGCAAAGGGAGTGGAATTCGGTCTACTAGCCTAAATTGCTAGAAACTACACTGATAATGTAGACCGACAGAGGTTTCTAAATACGTACAAAACAAAGTCTTTGCAATTCAAAGTGCTTTTCAAGCAAAAGTGGCAAAAAGTGCATTTTTGGTTTAGGCTGAAAAAAAACCTTTTGTGCCAAATATTTTGTCCAGAATTGTAGCCTGGGCTTTTTGAGGATGTATAAAGACGGTGGGAGAGCTAAATCGCCCCACCTCAATATTTCCGGAACGGCACATGCTATAGCCATAAAACTGGGAGGGTAGGTAGTCCTTGGTATGTGCTCTTCAAAAGTACCCCCATTGACCCCTGTAATTTTCCTATTGTCTCCATACACAATGGTTTTGTTTTGAGACAATAGGAATGCATAACTTAATTGTGTAAATTAAAAATGATGTAATGATGCACATTTAGGCCATGTAGATTGCGTTTTATGCATTAATATGCTACTCACGGCACTATGTTAGGTCAATACAGAAGTTTGTAGGCAAAATAAGGTTTTTTGGAACCTAAGACATGTATGACCATTTCCGATTGCCTTTAACGAAAGAACAATAGAACATGGGATTTCACACAACGTTTAAATTTTTCGTTCAGATGATTTCTCGATAAATTTTATAAATAGTTAGCAAGCACTAGCATCTTTTTATACTACCCGTCCCCTCCCCCAGGCTAAGTAAGGTTACAGGCTTTTTTTAAGTACGAGAAAATCAAAAATAAGCATCAGTTGGGCCTGTATGAGAACTTGGCAGAAGACTTGTAAATTACGCTTGCTTAACTGGAATGTTGTGCTGTAAATAATACACTTTTGCACTTAGAACTACAACGTGTATTTTATGGATGTTCACGGACTATCAAAATACAACACTTCCCCAATTACAATGTTGAATTAGCTAGTACTTCTTTCTGCTGCATTTGAAGTGAATTTCCCTGACACATGAATGACATCTGTTTCATGTTGACTTTCGTTTTGCATTTTTGAAACAGTATGCTGTTTCACTTTTTGCAATAAATAACCTTGCATAAAAGTGCATTATATAGCATCAACAGTTACAGCACAACCTGACAGATAGACAACATAAAATTCGCTTCTATAGGTACCTGCAACAGGTTCGCATTATCTATTGATCTATAGCACCACCTGGAAAGCTGAAATGTTGTCGAAATGAATTCCAATGATATTTAGGAAAAGCCACAAAATTCAGCTTCATTGCATTAGCTGTTCAAGAGTTCAAAAGTTATCGTAAAAAACAGCTGGGCGGGGGAGGGGCACGCCCAAAATAGGGCTAGAGTTACCACTGACAAAAGCTGTCATTTACGACCAATGTTTACAATTTTCTGCATCATGGCAAGTAAAAAATTGAACACACTCGTCAGTATATTTAGTAGCTTAAATACATCACAAGATAGAGCTTGTATCAGAGATGTGTTACTAATGGTACAACTCTAGTTAGGTGAACGCACTGTGGTTTTTGTTTAGAGGCCGTTGAGCACAATCTGTCGGAACATCGACCTGTCAGAATATCGATCTGTCGGAATATCGACCTGTCGGAATATCGACCTGTCGGAATATTGCACCATATGTCGGAATATTGACCTGTCGGAACAAAGACCTGTCGGAATATCGACCTGTCGGAATATCTACCTGTCGGAATACAGACCTGTCGGAATATCGATTTGTCGGAATAACGACATGGACCCACTGTTAGGTAAGAATCACATACAGCAGGCTTCTCCGGGAAAATTCTTCAACCTGTGTTGTTTATCGCGCACGAAACTAGTGCCAGGGCTGCCCGTGCAACCAAATTTTCCTTCCAGCAAGAGGGACAGTTTATGTCCTGGAACCCCAAACCAGGCACTCAAATCTAGCCGTCTTCTCCGGTGTAGCTCCTCCATCATAACCATCACTGTGGCCGCATAATGAAATTTCCAAACAAGGCATTTTCGTTCACTGTTTCTTGTGAAAGATTTTCAAATGCACTTCACAGGCGATTGATGGCAACTGCAATACTGCATCGATGACTTGGCCTTCCAAAAGACCCACTACACAGTGCAAGTCACTAGCACGGCGAATCGGTCTTCAGAAACTCATGTGCTAGCTCTAGATGCCTTATGTAAGCCCTCTCGATGTGTTAACTGGCATATCTGTGGAGCTGGAAACCTGAGATTTATCTACGCTGTTAGCAACTAAAATTTTCACTGTCTGCACATGAGGGGTTCAAGCTTCTGCAAATATTTTTTTGGAGAACCAGATTTCGTTCCCCTCGATAGGCAGTTAGGCGATCGGACTGACCGA
>JAOBRC010974225.1:0-16429 GCA_027575255.1 Scolionema suvaense | reverse complement strand
AACGGCAAACTTTCGAAGTTTAAAAATAGTACCGAAGACTTAAGGAACGGGTATGCCATTTAGGTATGCCAACTCAGTGATCGCACGCGACTCACGGACAGGCTTGCCAAATACAAGGGATCAATCCTTCACCCGGCCGGAGTGCATGATGGTGTTCTTCTGTTACATCAGGCCCATGCTGATTATGGTAATTGATAGCGTGCTAAACGGCTTATTCAATCGAAATTGATCACAGCTGGTGTTGAATTCCCAAGCTTGGCAGACGAGGGAAGTGCAAATACAATTCATATCTATTCTCAAATACAGCAATGACTATGACTGAAATAAGCTACCCACGCGATTTTGCAGTAAACATCGATGTTTGCCTGCGCGATCAATCGCGCTCGTCTTCTGACTTTGACTGCATGCCAGCCTGCACGCGCGCGATCGCGCAGGTCTATTTGAGAAGCCTGTTGAATATTTAAATTTAGCCTGAGCATGAGCTCATTATTCGGATGCTGCCCCCTCTCCAAATTCCCCCGAAAAATGCCCTTTTTCTCTGAAATCGCATAACTTTAATAGTTTTAGAAAATAGCCTTTCAGAAAAAAGCGCTGTCGCAAACGGACTCTGCCTTATGTTTCTAGGTTAAGTCCTGGTCATCTAAGCACTTTATGCTGTTACATGACGTCATGGTGTCATACATCAAGATGAATAGGCATATGAATAACGAACCAGTTCCCTATCAACAACGCTCGTTCGAAACTGTCAAACACAACCCCATCCATTTGCCATGATTTGCATCACTTTTACCTCGTTTAATGAGCCTTTACTTGTTGTAGGTGGGCAAAAGGCAGTTATTCATGAAAAATCTTAATTTATTTTGTCTTTGATTGTAGCCAGAAGCACTGAACCCTTTTTTTTGTGGGCAGGGGGGTGGGGGGGAGGGGGGAGGGGGTAAGGGCAAGGTTGGTGGGAATCAGAATCTAATCTGCTTAGGTGGAGAAGTGATTTGAATAATTCCAATGTACCTTGTTGGTGAGCAACAAAGCATGACTTCAAACATTTGAAATACGTCTGTTGAAAGGTCACTTCTGGCTCCACGCCAGGCAAATATATTAACCTGGAACCAGACCTCTCCATCCCTCTATATTGGAGCTTGAGGCTCTTAACCATGTGGAGGGAAAGGAGATCTGGCGAGTGTCGCTGTAAATTCCCTTCAGTGGTTCGCAGACTGGATGCAATAATGTGCACAAATTATGCTGCATAATCACTCTAATTTTCAGTCTATGATGGCGCAAGTTTCATATCAAAACAAACTGAATAGCGCCAGAGCTCGTCGGTAACGCCAGCTGTATGACTACGTCTTTCAGCTTAATAGCCCACTCGAAGCAAACGCATGTTGAGCCGGTGCAGTGAGCGGAGCAGGCAGACAGTTGTGGACACATGGAGGTTGAGAAACATTACTTTATGGTTCGTGACAGGATACCAATGTCACTGGAACGTGATGTAGAGGCAGCCTTTTTTATGTCTCTTGAGTATTGAAACTTCAGAGGAGCAGCGAGATATTTTTGCTGAGAATACTTGCAGTTTGGTCTGAACTTTCGTTGGCTAAAGTGGTGTGCGGTGTGTGTGTGTTAAGCCTATTTCATGATTGTGTTTTTTTCTTCAATATCTTCCCTGGAGTTGATGACGGAAGCTAGGCTTGGCAGCCAGCAACATCATCTTGATGGCTAGATGTTTATTCTGTTAACCGGTGTGCGTGTGTGTGGGTAGCTTTGTGCCCTAGAACCGTCTCACTTCTCTCATGCAAATGACGCTTCCTCGTGGAGGATTCTTCTTCATGTATATAATAATCCTCAGACCCTGTGCTGCATGTTTTCTGCTATAAATACGATGCTGATGTCCCATTCTCTTCTTCGTGCCTGCAGATGAGTTCTTTAACATTTTCACAAAAATTGCATGGAGTGTGAGGTGTGCTATCTACTACCTAAGTTTCAAAAGACTGAGGTAGTGATACATAGCAAACTATTCACGAACCATGAAGACATAAAGCTATGAAGATTTCAACATGAAATGTGAGTAACTACAGATTTCTGCACTTGTTTTTAGCGTTAAACTTTATACTGCAGGACTCTATCAGAAGAATGCCTGACATTCCGTCTACAGGTATACCTTTTTAGAGGATCAGTGAGTACGTTTCAGAACGTCCTCTAGTTGAGTAGTTTGATATAAGCAGTTAAAGTCCACACGAAAAGTGTACCAACATTGAATATTTCATATTCTTCTTTAAAAATCTGCTTGTTTTAAAACGAAGACTAGCTCAGATATGTGTAAATAAGAGAACAGTTGTCCTGATTGTCATAATAGGGATAGTGTCTTTAAGAAAATACAGCCAGATTCAAACAAGTTATTACAGCAAACTTGGCTTAGAGGATTAGAAATGAGCGAAAATCGATAAAGTGTACCGAGAGCCAATTTAACGTCAGGCCAACTGGAGAGGGGTGGGTTATTTTAAACTTATCTTACAATGCATTCGAGCTAGTGAATTGAAATTTTTCACTTTCAAAAGCTCCACCCCCTAAGTGAAGTATGCAAAGCTAGCCTTTCCTTTCCCTTTCAATCTGTAGCACCTGTGACAATCAACAATAGTTCAGAGACTGTCAGCCGTGGGAGATCATTATGAAACTATAATCTAGTTCACATCTTTATCGATTCCTCATATGGTGGAAAACCATACTTATACAAATGGTTTCTTCAAGATTATTGGTCAGCATTGACCACAAGCACCTCTGCACATTTTAGTAAATAAGATTTCTGTGGCACTAGAAAAATACATACTGGAAGAAAGTACTCAGTCTCCAGCTCTCAACGGAAGACACACTGGTACCTTAGCAATAGCGGATGTAAAATGTAATACTTACAAACTCTTTGATAAAGCTCTTGCACTTCCAGTCTACTTTTAGTAGTACAAATGGCAGGAAAGTTTACCATTTGAAATCCAGCATTAAAGAATGTTTTCCATCCATCTCAACGTATTTTACTAACTAGAACATGTACTCAGTGATAGACGTTGTGTCAAAAACCTCGCACTTGATGATGCTGCTAGTGTAAACAACAAACTTTGACGCTTAGTAACTTTTGAACTAGAACAGCCAGGAAGATATCGACTTTTATCCACAAAACGTTGATCCAAAAGACATTTGTAAAAGCCTGACAACTTAAAAACTCCCTGTCCACCTAACTATTCAATAGAAAACTCGGAAATGTTGTGTGAAGCTATTCTCAAGTGATATATAGCTTGACATAAGAATTTCAATATGCAAAATTTTTTTTCCTTTATGCTAAAATCAATTGTTGAAAAATTTAATGCCAAAATTTAACGGAAGAAGGGCCCAACCAAAACAAACTATGGTGGGGCACAATTTCAAAGAGAGCAACAGATGTACATTTAAATGGATATAAGTTGATTTTCGCAAAGCTGTTTTAGAGTTTTTAGTTTT
This sequence comes from Scolionema suvaense, assembly GCA_027575255.1. Classification (NCBI taxonomy): domain Eukaryota; kingdom Metazoa; phylum Cnidaria; class Hydrozoa; order Limnomedusae; family Olindiidae; genus Scolionema; species Scolionema suvaense. Next base: position 12,949 of record JAOBRC010974225.1, on the reverse strand, counting down.
TAAAGCTACAAGAAATGTTTTTGGAAATTAATTGTAGGGGTTGGGACTAATTTTTCTGAAAAAAAGACCATGCTAAAAATATTTCTCCTGTGCTGGCCCCTTGAGCTCTCTCTTCTTAATTTCTAGAACACGTAATAAGACTTTTGCGCAGGCTAATCCTGGCATCATCATCAATTTAAACGACATGACCAATTAAAAGAAACATGGGTAGTACGTTTTTACCCAAAACAGGGATCACTGAAAATCCTGAGGAACATCAAGATCTAAAAACTACCATAGTTCAAACTGGTGGAAATGATCCTGGACAATGGCGTCTGGCTCACATCACTTGGTTTTATGTGGTTTTGTGGTGATTTAACTCAAAAAAGGCATGAAACTGCCTTCCCACCTGCTATATCAGCCCAAATTTTGGGGTGAAAAGTCACCAAATTTCAGCGCGAAGAATTTGTCTGATCAGAGAGGGTGATACCTGCCTCTCGGAGCCTCTTCAGTTTCGCATTCTGCTCTTGCCTTCACTTATGAGATAGCAGCCTGTTGCCATATCTGAGTTCCACAGTAGAAGCGAAGTTACGTGTGTTTATTCAGAACATAGAGTTGAGCCAACCTTGAGTTCCCCATTGAGAAAGTTCACATGTTTTTTAGACATATCAAAGAAATACTGGTGTCGCCTGCTGATTGGACATGCGAAGAATGCGTTCTTCGTTCCCCATCGGCTACTGGAGTTTACGTAACATTACAGTTGGAATTCCAAGCCTGCAGAGGGGTTATCTGCCTGAGATTAATAATTTACTTCTCAAAGCCGGATCCATCTAATTACTGCGTGACGCAATTTATCTCTATAATGCATTCAATTAAGCAGCACTGCTGGCTCCCACTGAGCTGTATTCAGTCTGAATATAGCTACAAATTACTTTCATGTAAACAGCGCCTAAGGGGAAATCTTTGATAGCATCAAACTTTTTTCTCATAAGTACCATAGGCTTTAAACTTACTGATTGAATTTCTCTTGAAGCTAAGCAGTGACAAACTTGGTGTTGGGAGAATGATTGATAATGATTTGTGAGGTGGAGTAGAAAAATTGCTGTAGTCGATGTGAAAACTACCAACGCAGGAATCAAGTTCATCATTAAAGAAACTGTTCTGTTTTTTTTTTGCTCATAGCAGTGGTATTTTGTGCTGTCTTCTTGCAAAGTACCTTTGATAGATGCTGTGCATATCATCACTTCCTCTCATCGTTTACAATTTATGGATCATCCATTATCATTGATGAATCGTGCTCCTTATGGTCTCTCTTTTCTATCCACATCAGTTGAAAATTTGTCTGATCACGGTATATCTAAAAAGCATTGAATATTTGAATTAATGCGTAATCCCTTCTTGTCTCTCATTTAATAAGCACGTAATTTCTTCCTACATATTGCTCCTTCCATTCCTTATTCTTTTTCTCACATTTGATATAATTTGATGAAAGTTCAATATTCTTTCCGATTCTTAGTGAGTTTCAATTTTGATTTGCCTCAATCAATAAATGACCATGAGTCAACTGCTCTGTCACATATGGAGGGGCATTTTAGTTATATTCTAGTCAGTTTGACCAGTGCGAGAGACATGAAGCATATCTGGATCATTGCTGTGGCTGTATATCATATTGGCGTGTTGTTCATGTCCGCATTACCAAGTAATGGCATGACTTCAATGTATTTCTCTGTGAAGTATAATGTATGCAGCAAACACAATCCATTTGTATCGGAGAGGACTGGATCCGCGAACGAATGTTTGGGAGCATGTTTGCATCACATAGATTGTGTATCTGTTGATTGGGTTATTGATACAGTTGGCATTTGTAACCTTTTTAACGAATATTCTACAGTTGCCGACCTACTTGACAATAATACATGCCGGCATTATGAAAAAGCAAACCATCACAACTGTCACAGCTGGTATCAAGCTGGCATGAGAGAAACAGGTGTTTATGAAGTGACACTGGATAACATTGGACATGTACCTGTCTATTGCGTAATGGATGCAACTAGTGGTGGCTGGACTGTGTTTCAACGTAGATTTGATGGGAGTCTGAGCTTTGTGCAGAACTGGACAGCATACAGAGAAGGCTTTGGAGATGTATCTGGAGAGCACTGGCTTGGATTCAATAAGATGATTGAGATAATGAAGTATCGTCGTAATCATAAATTAAGAGTCGACTTGGAACGATTTTCGGATGAAATTGGAACAGTGGAGTATTCAACTTTTAACATTGAAGGTGACCTATACAAGCTTTCAGTAGGAGGGTACAAAGGAAGCACAGGTGATAGTTTGATTAAAGGTAGTGGAGCATACTTCTCTACCTACGATATGGACAATGATAGCAAAGAAGGCAGTTGTGCTGAGAAATCTGGCGGCGGTTGGTGGTATAAGTCATGCTCTCGTGCAAATTTAAATGGTAAATATGGTCAAGAATCTGAACCTGCTATGATGTGTTGGAGAAACTTTACCTCTGGCAAATGTGAAGGCCTCAGCAAAGCAAAAATGATGTTTCGTTAATGAAGTTAAATGCGTTGTATGCATGTGAATCGTTGAAATTCTGTTTTTTTGATTGACTACAGCGAACTATTGGCATTGTTTTCTGCACAATTCCCTGTGACAGTAGTGGGTTCTGTTGTAGTTTGTGTAAATAATAAAAAGACTTGTAGTGTATAACTGAAATGGGATGCACTGTGTAGCTGAGTAGCTTCTTATAGCATCATATTATAGTTTGGCATGCCCGTGTATTCAAACTGCAGTGATTCAGAATTCACAAACTCCATCATTGAAGATCAATAGTTGTTTTTGTTCAAGGTACCTCGAGTGAGTATGTGAGTGGGTGTATGAGTTTTGAGTGAGTAAATGTGGCTGACTAACTGATTCACTCGTTCACTCATTCACGAGACCACACACTCGTTCACTCTCTTACATTTAAGCAGTTTGTTCAAGTGTTCGTAATGAAATATATCACTTTTGCTCCACATCCCTTTCCTGCCCTTACACTCCTCCTTGCAGCAGTTTTCCATGAGATATATTCCTTTTTCCACAAGAATTATTGCTCTGACCTCATTTAATCCTATTCAGGCCGGGCTTTTTTGGCTGGTGTGCAGCTGGGGAGGGGTGGATTCCAGCACCCTCCAAAAAGTACCTATAAAGTACCTGCTAGGCTATGAAACTGAAACAGCACCTAAAACAATATATTAGGAGTAGAATAAACTTGAAATAGGACTTTCAGTTCTCTCAATCGAGAATCTTGTAAGGTAGTATTTTCAGGATTGGTCAAATTTGCGTCAATTTGCTGAGGAATTGTGGGAGAACCATTTTACCACCTGTAATCACCCTTCACATGCTCCCAAGCTAATGAAACTAACTCATTGAATTTTGTTTGTTACGAGTGAAATGAATTAAACATGGTGTTTCCAAGGTCCATCTTTCAAGTACCACAAGATTTTTAGAGTAGGTGCCTCGGGAGTTTTTGGAGAATTTTTGGTGTTTTTTACCCAAATCGTTTTACAAATTTCTTCATCATAAGTGGAGTGAAGACCCAAAAATGAATCCTAGCCTATCTGATTCGCTATTAAAAACTTGGAGAAATCAAAAACATTTGGTTTGAAACATGTGTAAGGAAAATTCTACATTTATTGAAGGGTGAAAGTGGTGGAATCCCCCTTCCCCTGCCTGAATAGGGTTAATCATATTTCAAAAGATGCTGTGAAGCGAGATGTGGGGCGAGGGTGTTTCGGGAATTACAGTGACTAGTGTTCAGTCTCCACTGGAAATCCTTTCCCCTTTTTCAAAAGAAAATCCCTCCCTCCCTCCCACTCTTTTTAAAATCCCCTGTGTGTTATTTCCTCCAAAATTTGGATTTTTATTTAGATTTTTTGCTAAATTCCTTTTTCTTACCTCGTCCAAAAATCTTCAACCGCGAAAATAAATTCCAAAAACCTTTAAAATAATGCGTGCTTCATCAATTATTTTTGCACTATGGTCGACTGCCTCTTACGCCAAACATGATTAAAATGCCAAACATTGAATGCTTCATAGTTATTTTTTTGTTTGGATTTCAAAGTACCTATGTGCTACGCTTTCTCTTAGTAAGAACATGGATGTATAATAAAGTGGATATCGCACGCTACACCCTGCATTGAAACTAGACTCGTAAGTAACAATAGGCACTGATGCAACGAGATAACGCAGCGAACGCTGATTTCGATAGGCAATTGTTTCCAAAGCAACCAATTGCCTTCGAGAGATTCGACATCAATCACGCATGTGCCAGGTGAAACAAAAGTAAACAAACTGGGTACCGATGAAGGCACTCGAGCGAGTACCGATGAAGAATCAAAAGAGCGAGTTATAACTATATAAAAATGTCCATAGTATTGCTTTGCATAACCACCATGAAAATCGTGTACGATATAAATATATATATATTGTTGAACGATGACTGAAAAATCAATCAATCATAAAACGTTTTTGCAGGCATTTCGTTCGTCACTCTATGGATCTCCGTTTTCATGAGGAATGCATAACTGTGCTATGCTGAACTTCTGACCTGATTCATAAACGTCATAATGATCTATAGCAACAATATGATCTATCTTCATATCCCTCGAAACATCTCTGAATGCATATGGCATATGAGAAGATGAAGCTAAACATTGCTCTTCGAGAAGATCACATTATGGTACACTCGCTTCATTACAATTGCATGCAAATCTGGCCCGAGGGGATCACAATTCTTAACTTCCCCCCTATTTTCTCATAAATATTCTCCTGATTTATTCTATTAGACAATGTCAACATTGCAAGAGAATGTAGCTATAAGTAATTAAATACAATGCAAACCGTTGTGAAGCACTAAACCACTGTCTTAGGTAACATTTTCTAATTTGAACATCTTGATTGTCAGTCGTGCTGCAGTTCAAAATTTCCAGAACTGAAGTTCAGCATGGAGTTATTCCTCAATTATTGCTCTCAAATTTGAGGCTCATGCTCTCATGAAAAATATTGCCGCGAAATTTACCAGAAGCAAGTACATCTAATTAACAGGCTTGGTCCATTTTCATAGCAATCAGACTGTTGGCTACTGACCATATTTTGCATAGCTGTACAGTAAGTGGGGAGAAGAAAAAAGAAGTTTCAGGAAAATAAGTTAATACTTATCAATACAAAATGTATGACAGGACCTCACATCAAAAAAGTTTTGCAAAACTCAATTAACTTCTGAAAAGTTTAGCAAAACCAGGCAAAGTGCTAAACTTCATCAAGGCTGCTATAAATGAGGAGTATTTTGGAATAGCGACAGAGTACAAATTATTCGGATCTTCGATTGTAAATAAAACAACAAAGCTGTGTGTGACACATCCGTTGACCATGCAAAATTGTATAAAAAGTTCTCTTACGTAAAGCACTGTGAGAAAAAAATAGTAGTGTTTTGGCGAGAGAAAACCAATTTTGTAGAAATACTGACGAAGCGAAAGTAACTCACCAAATGGTCAATGCTATTAATTAATGTCGATCAAATCCCTTCCCGAATCTCAATACGTGTAAGCAATCAGCAAATGATAATAGGAGCGATACAAAACCGAAGTGAAGCAAAACTGAAGTATCTTCACATTCCAAACAGCAAACGACATGCTTTGCTCAATCTTCCTGCACTTCTGACCTGCACTCAGTGTGAATCGTTGAGTATGATGAATACACCCTTTTCCATTCTCAGTTCCGGTCTGCAGATTACGCTACCGCTGACTGCTCACGCAAAATTTCGAGCAGATCGGACTGCTACGTTAGTCAGTTGACTGGCGCTGACTGATATACCAAGTTATAATGATTTGTCCGCGCTAATATTGCACTTCGGCGATAGTGCACAATCATTTTACTGATATATCGAGCCTGCTATTTTAAAAAAACTTTATTCATGCGCCTTTTCATTACAAGTAGTAACATGTGTTACATCAACAAATAAATTTCGCATTCCCTGAAGCCTGCACTTTAAACTGAATTCTGGAAAATCGTGAACAAAACAGCTCTTTATTCAGTTTTAAAAGCAAAATCCCAGTTCCACCTCTTTAGCTCTTAGCATACGGCCAACCCCAACGACATGAAGAAAACAGATCAATCAAATATAAGCGGCATTTCGCTGCGTGCGTCAATCTTACTTTCTCATGGTCATTCTTGTTTTACTTTGTCCGGCTCGATGCTTCAGCAATAGAGTCTCTTTTAGACATTGATTTTTGGCCGTTGCCAACCCAGTGGTAGAACTTTGTGTTGTAATGTCCTAATGGACTATTTGTTTAAGACGTGAAGTCCTGGTATGGGTGCAGGACTGAGGAATGTCTAAAGTGTAGACTGAAGCTAGTTTTCGGTTTCCTGAGTATTCCTTATTATCAAAATTTACCAATGAAGGATATTTATATGGTACAAATTAACAAATGAGGATATTAACGTGGTCTGCAAAAATGTTACAAAATTTTGGAAAAATTCGGTAGAATTTAGCATAATGCAGGAGAAAATTTGTGATAGACTATGTGCAGCAGAGACTGCAACACTCTAAGTTTGAGCAGTTGAGAAAAAAATTGGTAGTTTTTACAAAAACAGGTGTTTTTTCACAAAAGTACTTACGGTAATGTTTCGATTAAACCCGTGGAGGGTTCATTGAATTTTTCGACTTTTTAAGAGGGTCTATTCAAGGGGACACTTGAAGGAGGGGGGGTCTATTGCATTTTTATGAAATTGTTCTTTTTTCCTTATGTATTAACTTTATACCTCAATGAAATGTACACTAGATTACATGACAATATCATTGTAAACCTCATCTTTTCCATATTTCTATACTCTTATACAAAATATATAAACCACAAAACTGAAATAATAATTTAGTAGTGCTAGTAGTTTTACATGTGTTAATTAATGTATCTTAAATAAACGCCCCTCCAGAGGGGGGACGTCTATTCGAAAGGGGCGTTCATTGAAAATTGTCCTGAAAAGGGGGACCTTTATTTGAGGGGGGCGATTAATCGAAGCATTACGGTATTATAAGCTTCACAAACCGGTCAAGTGAAATTTCAACTCCGGTATGAAATTAAGACCTACCAAAATTAAGAAATGCTGAAACAAAACATTGTTGAAATTAGCGAACGTAACAAATTAGGAACGGATGAATTACCTTGGTAGGAAAAAACGTGTTAATTTCCTCTATCGTTTATTTTTTATAATAAGGTAGCGTCTCCCTGTGAAAAGGGCACTGATGAGAGTTTAATAAGGTCGTGGACGCACTAGAACATGAATAAAATTCCTCAACGATATTCAAACTAGAATAACTTTATCTTCTTCGAATCTGACTAGCAGCAGGTAATTCTGAGTTCTTCGGGCTTAAGTGATGCCTAAGAGCAGCACTTCTGCATCTTTGAAGTTATTCCGAAATTCTTATCGATATTCGATGTCCAGATTTGTCGGTCGCACTAGAATAACTCGGAATAACTTTTCGCTTTTGTGGTAAGTAGTAAACATTCTGAGTTATTCCAGTTGGCTAGCATAGTGCGACCGGGGCCTAAGCTGCATTAGGTCGGTTCACATGTTCCTAGTTGCTGATTTGTTCCTTACTCTAAGGTACCAAATGCAAAGGGCGGTCTTTTGATGGGGGGGTTCAGAAATTTTACAAAAACTTAATAAGCTTTCGTCGTAGTAAGCGGGGAGTCTAAAACATGAAAAAAGTACAAAAATTAAGAATCGATCATCACACGGTGTCAAAATGATGCTCTTTACAGCCAGTAAATTTTGCTTATGTGAACCCCTTTTCTTAGCACTGGAAGAAATTTCACAGATTTCACGGTATGTGATAAACCGTGAAATTAAAGTCTTTTCCTGGAAAATTCTTAATAACCTCTGACACCAAGTTTACCCATCATCAATGCAAAAATAAATTCCTCAAAAAATTTTGTACAATTCTACAATCTTAATAAGGACATTTTTTGATAATTGCCTGTGATCTAAGACCGACTGTCTCTTTTAATAGTAAATTGGGCATGTTAAATATGGTAAGGTGGTGGTGAAAGTAATTGCCCAACAATTTATGGAGCATGTTTGACTGCAACAATTTGTTCCCTTGAAAACCTTTGTTGCGCCTCAGCCGCAAAAATTTATTGCTGGGAAATGTCTGAAAAATTAGACGTGTGGGTCTATCTAGTTACAAAACATACTGTTTTCAGTAGAGGTTGGCCATTCTATTGAATGTTAATTACTGGTCGCTGTCGGGAGAATTTGTTTCTTAGTCAGGTGTTAATGTTCAGCTGTGCCAGACACAGATGAACAGTGTAATCATTGGTTTAAAAATTCTGGTTGCAGAAATGCAGAAGCCACATTACAGTGTGCGTCATACCTTTTACACTTTGAGAGGATACAGTCCAAGGATATAATATTCCTATGCATGGGAGAGATAATAAGCTTGCTCAAGTTGCGAGGTAATACGCTTGCTAAAGTTGTGAGACAGTCAGGTATAATATATGATAGGCTTGCATAGTTGAGTACTTACTGCCTGTACAAACAGGACCTTAGCCAGTGGATTTCTTTTTGCCCTCAGATTAGACTGAAACTTAAGCTAGTCTGTATTTTTGAGAGTGATACTGTGTATCCGCTTTGTCTCTCTTGTAGAATGTTTTGACGAGTCTGGAATTAACAAAAGAATCCAAATTGAATGTAAGAATGTACGAATCATGACAAGGATCCTTGTAAGAAATCTTAGAATCGCGGCTACTTACAGCCTGGAATAAATAATTGAGGCAACCATTAACACCAATAGCCTTCTGTATTTAAGATTTTTTTATTCATGCTGTGGAATGATGAACAAGTGCAGATCACCCCGAGGAGTAACTTCCTGGCATAATTTATATCATCTATACGTTTGATTCAGCATGCTCATAGCGGGAAGCATATCGCAACTGAGTAAAGTGAAATGATGGGAGATTGCATGTGTTCTGTAAATAACAGATGGCGGTATCTTAGTAATACAAAAGACTTTGATTAACTGTATTCAACCGTATGGGTAAGAAAAATCCTGTTCATCAGTGGCAGTGTAGAAAAACAGATATCGCTGATCTGATTTAGTAATCACCTGTAGCATAAAGCTACCATGAATCAGACTTGAACAGGATGGCTAGAGTAGTTCATTTCAAGACAGTTTCAAGAACAGTGATTGATTGTAGGGGAGAATCAATGCTTGAAAATAGTACAAGAAATAATATAAAAGTTTGAACTGTCTGTGACCAGGGAGAAGGTCTCTTTTCGCTACTATGCTGCAGATTTGTCTCTTTTTTCCTGCAGAAATATCACAGTAAACTTTTTCTCACTGGCATTTCCATTTGTCGTATCCTTTTCTTAGCATGCCCCCTTCACCAAATGATTGCACCTGTATACCTTCTTTTCAACGAGAGATCAAGACGTCATATACAATCTTGCAATGCCTAATGTCTTCCTTACCCTGCCTTCTTTTTGTTGCTGTATACCCTACCTCACCTTCTTTTTATGGCTGTTTTCCCTACTCCACCTTCTTTTTTGGCTGTATTCCCTACCCCACCTTCTTTTTATGGCTGTATTCCCTACCCCACCTTCGTTATGTTACTGTTTCCTTACCCCACCTTCTTTTTATTGCTGTTTTTCCTACCCTACCTTCTTTTTATTGCTGTTTTCCCTACCCCACCTTCTTTTTACGGCCGTTTTCCCTACCCCACCTGCTTTTTATTTCTGTTTTCCCTACCCCGCCTTCTATTTGTTACTGTTTTCCCTACCCCACCTGCTTTTTATTTCTGTTTTCCCTACCCCGCCTTCTATTTGTTACTGTTTTCCCTACCCCACCGTCCTTTTATTGCTGTTTTCCCCTGCCCCACCTTCGTTTTTTGGTTGTTGAATGCTTGAGGCACTTGGGGACAATTTAAGGAATGTTTTAGTCAAGTATGCAATTATAATAGGTGATAGAGCATAATGAAACATAGCACTTAGTTTTTCTTTCATAGTGAAAGCTTATGTAGTTCTGGAGATATTCAGTCTCGAAGTCCAGCAGCCCCCATCTTGACTTTTCATGATGCATTGTAGTCCATTGCTGTGCATTTCCATTTTCTTAGTAACACATGTACTTAAATTATTTTCTCATCTCTTACATATTACCCACGTGGGCTCTAGAGTGGAAGAGTCAATCCTCTATAGTAACTGAATTTGAGTATTTTGGCTTCAAAGTTGAGATAATTTGAGTTGTACCTAAGTGACATCATGCATAATTAATGGCGAGATGGTTGCTGCTGGATTTTGGCACTGAATATCTCCAGAACTACGCAAGCTTTTGCTGCGAAATAAAAACTGAATGTTGTGTTTTGCTGATGTGCTCTATCACCTATCAAAATTTCATTTTTGACCAAACCATTCCCTGAACGGAGCAGTTTGTGGTTTTGAATTATTCCTGAATTGCCCCGTAGTTATCCAGTGCAACATTTGTTGACAATTTGGCATAAGTCAATAGTAGTTTCGATGCAGCTGTCACGTAAGTCCATGGACAATTCCTTATTAAGTCAAAGAATTCAAACCAAATTGAATTTTTCAAAATTAATGACGAATTGTCCTTCGGCTTTACCATGGGATGAACAGGGCAATTTGAATAGAGCTATTACGGCGCTGAACTTCATTGTTAAGACTGAATGACAGGTAATTTTTTTATATTTTTAATTTTTTTATCCAATTTTCATTTTGGCAATAACTGCGATAGATATCCTTTCGATGAATCACTATTTCCTCTGCAAAAAACATTGGCTTATTCTAACAAGACGCTGATGTACCTCAAGAGGATAGTTGGAGGCTATTACTGTTATTGCAATCAGTGCGACCACTACAAGAGCCATGATAGGTGTATGGATCATTGTTGTAGCTGCCTTGCATATCAGTGTTTTTGTTTGCCCTGCATTGGCAGCAAATGGCATGGCGTCACTGTATTTTACTCTGCAAAATAGTGTTTGCAGCAAAGTGAATCCATTTCTTTCGAGAAAGACAGAATCCGCTATTCAATGCTTGGCGAGATGCATGCGTTATGCAGAGTGCAAATCTGCTGATTGGGTAATCCAAGATGTGCATCTCGGTGTTTGCAATCTTTTCCGTAAACGTTCTGCTATTTCCGACCTACTGGATGATTGTGCTTGTCAGCATTATGAAAGGGCACACCATCACAACTGTCACAGCTGGTACAAAGCTGGCATGAGAGAAACAGGTGTGTATGAAGTGACACTTGATAACATAGGACATGTGCCTGTCTATTGTGTAATGGATGCAACTAGTGGTGGCTGGACTGTGTTTCACCGTAGATTCGATGGGAGTCTCGACTTCAATCAGAACTGGACTACGTATAGGGAAGGTTTCGGTGATGTTTCTGGAGAACACTGGCTCGGATTCAACAAGATGATGGAGATAACGAAGTATCGCCACAAGCATGAATTAAGAGTTGACTTGGAAAGTTTTACTGGTGAAATTGGAACAGCAGTGTATTCAACGTTCAACATCGAAGGTGACTTGTACAAGCTCACTGTGTCAGGATATAAAGGAAACACAGGCGATAGTTTGCGTTTCACTAACCAAATGAATTTCTCTACCCTTGACATGGATAATGACATGAATGAAGATGTTCATTGTGCAACAAGATATAGTTCGGGATGGTGGTTCAATTCATGCTTCATGGCAAACTTGAATGGTAAATATCACTCAGGTACTGTTGAAAGTTTTTTTACGATGAGTTGGAAAGCTTTTACCGGTTATAAGTATGTCAGTCTGCGCAAGGCACAGATGATGTTTCTGTGAGCAGCTTCAAAACTCTGCGTTCAAGAATAATTTTGTGCAAGGTATGCCTGTGACACCAGAGTATGGAGAACTCTAAGGATTTAAAGATTTGTTCTGCAGCATCGTTCTGTTGCATCATTCTACAGCATGAAAGTAGATTGCTCAAAGACCGAATATGGCCTTTTGTTGCCTCACACACCCAACCACATAAATGAAAACGTAAATAAAACAAGGACAAGTATATTTTCAAACAGAAGGAATCCTGTCGAACCCGCCGCCGCCTACTTTTGACAACACGGAGGACTGGATGGTGAAGAATCCAAATTGTTGATTTACTGCAAATAGTTCAGCAGAAGTATAGCATGTTTATGCATGCAGACATTGAGGAATGTAGTATAAATTGCACTTAAATACGGATTGGAATTTCTGTAAAAATAGGACTTTCATTCATGAAACTACAGAAGTACCACTCTTTTGTTGTCTTTGTTGCTAGACATGTGATTTTCTAGTTTATGTTTGGGACAGAACTGTTTGTTATTGTAGTACTTATTTAGAAACATTTTGCTAATGCCTTGATTTTTCTTGTAGTTTGTGTCGTTCTAATCAACATTGCTGATACGAATATAAGTCAGTGCAAGAAATGCTTGAACAAAGATTGCTTTGTGTTTCAACGCTGCTGAACAACGAGCATGCATCTCAGAATGACATCAGCTGCGTGCCTGCACGTAGGGTGGACTTCCACTTGAGCGAACGTCATGGAGATTTGGGCCGCGAAGCAAATTTTTTCAAAATTGCAAAAGTTAGGTCATTTATTGTTTTCGAACCGAAATTGTTCTCCGAGGCGAGAAGTTTTACTTCACTGCAATAAATCGACATTTTTACACTGTTTTGAAATTAAAAGTGGGTCTTTCTCTGGAAACGATATTGAGTCCAGTGAACCATCAGATAGCAGTCAATTTCCTGAATATGAGAAAATATCAAACATATAAGCCCTATAAAACCATCAGGTAAAAGATTGCTTTGTTGCAACAGGGCCAAATTTTAACCCCTTAACTGCGTTTGACGGATATATCCGTCAGAGCCGTTTGGCCGCAATGTGCGTTTGACGGATATACCC
>JAOBRC010974224.1:0-24393 GCA_027575255.1 Scolionema suvaense | reverse complement strand
CCCCCCCCCCCCCCCCCTCCTAAAGTAAGGAGCATTGTTCTTCACATCGAATTGAGTGTGTGTTGATATGGTATAGATTGTAAAAGTGAACCAATAAGTGATGCAGAAGCATAATTATGCGGAATTTTTCTAGTTACCGTAAATGATGGAATAGGTGCCCGGAGCGCTTATTAAATTTTGATCAATGCATTAAGTTTAGTTTCCAACTTAATGTTTTCCTTATTTCTTTACATCAAAAATCTTACAGCAATCGTGTGAAATCTCATACAAATCTTACAGTAATATGTCAATGTCTTCCTGTAAAATGAACTTTGAAGAGTTAAAAGTTGTAAAACTTCCTTGTTTGAAGTGACATATATGGACCATTAATATGCCTTTGTCATTACAATAGTTGTTTTTCATGCCTTAGAAAATAGTTGCCCCTGTGCAAATGTAACGGTTCTAAATAAACGCCTCTTTTTGTGTTAAGGGGGGCACTTAATAAAGCATACAGCTCAAATTTTCTGGATAACTATTACTTGTTTTGTCCTTTTTTACTATGTGAAAGCTATGATTTCATGATACTTGTCACTTTTGAGCAAAAGAACTGGCACCACTAAGTATATACCATGTGGAAGAATGGCAACTATTCTCGTTCTTGTGTTAAATTTTCATGAAATTTTTTGAATAATCAAATCACAACAGCATTAGGACATCACCAGCATGGTTTTCCATGTATAGTGCTTTGTGGACACTCGTCCAAAATGCGTTTTAAGTTTCGCTGATGTGACTATAAAGGGGTTTAGGAAATATTGAAGGGTTTACTTTTGCATCCCTTGTTGGGAGAAGCTTCACTGAACCACAGTGGAATAGGGTTAGAAAACCATTTTTACATGATATTCTGACTGGAAGTTTTGTTAAGTGCTGCAAAATTGGTGTATGATGGAGAGTAATCTCAGTGTGGGTGCTATGTTGTTTTTGGCTGTAGTATCATTGGTTACCATGAAACTGCTCCACATACAATTTTTTTCGATTACTATGTGATCTTCTCTTTTAACAATTCTATTTGCTCAGGTTCTCTAGTTGGTTTAGTGCTGTCCTCATCATCGACAGACCCTTGAAACCCTGCAATAGGGTGGAGGTGTCTTGGCACCTTCTGGAGCAGTGCTCCACGCCTATTTACTTCAAGTAGCATTCGTCACAGCTCCTGTTGTGTAAATTCATTATTTTCTGTGAATATTTTTATATTGGTGACTTAAGTAATGAAATGTTACCCTGGAACCGTACTTTTCTCTTTTATTATTGGAGCTTCTGAGTCTTAAACGTGAAGAGAAAAGAATTGCGATCACCGCTCCGTGATATTGAACATGAATCCCTTGCAACAACTGAAATAAAATGCTCGTACAAGGTATAGAAAAAACGTGGTTTGAAGCATAGGTCAAGAACTTATGGTCCCGAAAAATTTTTGCTACGAAGTTTGGAAAGAAAGTTCTTAGCAAGAGCTTTCCAGTGATATTTGCTTTTTTCGTTGTTTTTAATTTAGTAAATAATAGATTGCCAACTAATTTTCTTTACTTGCCTATTGTACTAGATCTGACAATGGGCGTTTTCGTTCATGATGTCTTAGGTCACACCCTATGCCAAATGTGCATAGAGGGTTGGTGAATGTGTGTACCAGGTTTGGGAAGTATCCGACTTGTGGTATTTGAATTATGAAAGGGAGGGGCTGGGTTCCTTCCCGAGTTCCCCCGTCTGACACCCCACCCCCAACCTCAGGTAATGTACAGCACCAAAAATCCTGGGTTCAGAATCCCAGGTACAATGGATTAACCAGTCTCTAAGCGGTATGGGGAGAATTTCTGTTTTGAACTCTGCTATATGCAATTGTCAACAAAGTATTTGGTACAAAACCCTTGTTCCAGCTGAAATAGAATTTGGCTTTTCAGAATTTTTAAGCATGATAACAATGTGCCTCACATTGCTTCCAGAAATTTTTTAAGTATGAAGCCATTTCTAGTCTTGTGCTTTGTCCCTTTGATGTTTAAATTATTTGAAAAATTAATATATCCAGAGATGCATCCTAGCTACAAGCTCTGATATATGGAGCTGATGCGCCTATGCTGCTGAAACTCTATTTTTTAAAAGAAATGACACTATTTCACTGAAACCAAGATTGCCTGACTTCCCTTAATTGCCATGGAATGTTATGTGTCGGCAGTGGGGGATTGTTAAGTTAGACTTACTAGTGCACATACACCTGTTAAAGTAATGAGAGCATGAAAGAATAGTACTGCGAAATCCTGTGAAACAGTCTTAAGAATTTTCAAATTGGTTTTGTTGTACGAAGTATGAATCTTCCACACATAGCAGTTACAAGTTCACCAGTGGCAAAGACTTCTTTTCAGCTTTGTGCCGTCATGTAAAAGTATGATTGTCCTGTTATTTGTATAATATTGCTGCTTATTAGTTACACTTGCTACTTGTACTTGTATTTCTACTTTTAATCTCCTGTATCCAATGTTTTTATTGATTTTTTGAATAGAAATTGGGTACATCTTCTGTTCCATTGCAATGGTTGCAGTTGCAGCTACCATTTTGGATGACAAGCTTAGAGACAGGTATGCTCATGACTTTTACGGGTAGTTTGAAAACAAATATTCATGTTTTGAGCAAAATTAGTCACATGCAATATAAAAGCAACCCCAATATGACTTACATACTTTTGTAACTCAATCTTCATATACAGTTAATATTTACGATGAAATTTCATATTGAATATTGACATGTTGTAATTTTGGCCAATTTTGGGACCCCCCACCCTTTATTTTGACCCCCTCTGGTTGATTAGTTTTAGCAATTTTTGAGTTGGATCGAATCTCTGTGGTTCATTTTCCTGAACAAAAGAACGCAGTGACTGCTCAGTTCCACAATTTTGTAGCTTGTATCATATTTACTGTGTTACATTGTTACAGGCTACTAACTTTGATTTATTTGTTGGAGCTTGACCATTCTTCTTCTCAAGTTCGGAAATTAGTTGGACCCCCGCTCGTCTTTATTAGTTTCAGAAATTTGTCAGACACCCCTCTCACACTTATTTCGATTCCCCCTCCCCCTGAGCATAGAATTTAGAGCAAGCGATTTCCTGCCCTGTGTTGCTTATGAAGGTATAGTTTAAGAAGAAAAGCGTTCTATATAACCCACATTTTGAAGAAATTCAAATTTTCAGTGGCTATTTATGGAAGGCTATTCTTCAGATAAAAGATCGTACTGTCCACAATATTATTTTTTGTGCTTTTTAGCGGAGGTGTTTTGACTCCTGCATCTGCCATGAAAGGAACAAAGTATGTGGACAGACTCATCAAGCGTGGAGTGAAGTTCGAATTTGAAGAGGGCAAATAAACTGGATGCGTCTCATTTTGACTTTCGGCTGGCGATCCTGTTGGGGGAAATCTGATTGTGGGTGTAATTTATTTGGTCAGACATTTTTTAATACTTGACACAGTGTTCTAGATAGTATTTTCTCCTTTTCTTTATTAAACAGTGCAAAAGAATTTGCCATTTGTATGACTAGTGCATGTTTTTTGATTGTCCAGATCAGGCATGGTTAGGCTTCCCAAAGATTTATGCTCAGAGCATTCTTACATAATGGTAAAATCAAGGTGCTTGCCGAATTCGTCTAAAATCCTTTTTATGGCAAGGTTTCAGCGAGAATGCAGAAGGAGAGCATTGAACTGACAGTTGATTAACATCGTTGGCTTAAACTACAATTTTGCAGAAGCTTCTTGCAGCACATGTGGAACCTTTTTTGTCCACGCAGAATGGAGCAGACATACTCCTCTGGTATTAGAGGGATCCTCCTGCAAAAAAGTAAATGAAGTAAATAATCTAGTAACTAGATAAATAGAACGAAACTGAATGTAATTTTCCCTAATTGGCAGTATGCTCAAAGAAATATGCATTTTTTGTCTCACAAAACCTCATCAAGCTCAGCAGAAATGTGACATCATGAAGTTGAAGGTAAGATACTAGATGCAGATTACTAAAAAACAGTATTTCGTTGCTGTAAAATGGATTACAGCCTTTTTTTCAAAGGTCTGTCAATCATTTTCTGTAATTACTGTTAGTGGACGAACATGATGTTACCATCCTACGATATGCTTTGAAACAGGATGCTAACTGACTGACGTCACTTTTCTGCTGAGCTTTATATGAAAACACTTTTCTTCAGGAAAATTGCCAATTACGGGCAATTAACTGCTGTTTGGTTGTATATCAGTAAACGTGAGTTGATTAAACTCAACTTACGTTTTTTGCCGGATGATCCCTTTAAGCTGATGTTATGATATATCAAAGTGGTTTAAATTTGAAATATGCTTATTTATAAACAACTGAAAGGGATGCTTTCTCATATATCGTATCATTTTTACAGAACCTGAGCCTCAGATACTTTAATTTGTTTACACAAAGGTTTATGATACTTTTTGCGGAGCAATTAAACATAGGATTTTTATCTGGGTTGTTCCATAGCTGTAAGTATGTAATCAAAGTAAGAAGGGAAACTCCTAAATGGCTCATTACCCTCTTTCAAATTGGCGGCAAAAATGTTCTACCATGCTTCCAATTTTCATTCCAAACAAGTACGAAATTTGCGAGTTATTCGCATTTTTCAATGCACCCTTTCTCGATAGGGAAAAGGGGAGCCTGAAGAGTCTTGATAAAAGGAAGATCAGAATGTTTTTACACTCCAGTGACTATCAGCTCACATTAGCAAGTGCAGTTTGAGCCGACCAGATTTTTTGTAGCATATGA
The DNA here is from genome assembly GCA_027575255.1 of Scolionema suvaense. NCBI lineage: Eukaryota > Metazoa > Cnidaria > Hydrozoa > Limnomedusae > Olindiidae > Scolionema > Scolionema suvaense. The sequence goes on along the minus strand of JAOBRC010974224.1, from coordinate 19,605 downwards.
TCATTTTTTTAGTATTTTTGGTGACACTTTTAATACTTTGGATCTCTGTTCTTTTCTCCTTATATTCATTTATATGTGTGTTGTCATTGTATCTGTTGAGAAATGTGCTTGCGTGCGATATGAATATTGGCATGAAAGTCTGTGGATTTTTATGACACATTTTCACATAGATTTCAAATAATATTAAAATACATACGTTTCAATTGCTATACAGTAGTATTTATTTTGCTTGAAATAGAAAGCAGTGTGATAATATGGTAGACTACTATCAGGGTAGGCATGACTGTTCTTGTGCTTATGCATGGTTTTTCACTTCACATACTCGCCATACTCTTATTTTGCATTTTACAAAATGTCCTAGAACTATTTTAAGAGTGAAGAGTGCTTTAATGGTCTGGACACTCTGCAGATGAGATGCTAAAATTTTCAGGCCTATTCAGGCCAGGCTTTTTTGGCTGGTGTTGTACTGCCGGGGATGGGGGGGAGGGAAGGAGGGGGGTTGATTTTGCACTATGAAGATATTTCTAGGATGATTTGGGTGAAAAAACATCCAAAAATTCTCCAAAAATCCCGCGACTGCAAATAATCGGCTGCATCTATTAGCTGCCCTGAATCTGGTGCAAATTTTCGACTTGTTTTGGAAGAGAAAGATGACAAATGGCCTGGGACAGGAATGTGTTAGTAATTGAGAACGGTGGGTATTCTGCATCCTGTGAGCTATAAGACACATTCCATAAATTTATCATGTACTTCTTGCCAGCAACCTTTCGGTTTCATTAGCAGAGAGACATAGACAGCATACAACTTAGTGAACTGATCCTTGCAGGATGGTATGTGTAATTCCTGAGAAAGATGAGTTATCTGTAATGTAAAATTTCTATGAATTGTTACTGCAGCTTTAAGAATAAAAAGACTGATATCCTTCATCAGATTACAAGAGTTTTGGATTACCATCAAGTACTTTCTTCAGGTGGAAAACTTGGATCAGTAGTTGTCCATTCGACAGAAATTAAATACTAACTCAATGCCTTTCAATAGCATTACCTCATTCAAACACAGAAGAAAATGGTGGATTGCAGAATTGTTCCTGTAGCTTAATGAAACCTCTTGATCTTGTATAGTCAGACTGCATGCAATTATAACTAATAGTTCCTCAGAGGATGTAGATGCTCTTATAAGCTTGGCTTGTCTCCAGATCTGATCTGTTTGAAATAGCTGTTCACCTGAAGTGTTGCACTGTAAGGGGTCAGTAGGAGGTTGACCAGCTTATGCAGAGCAACTTGTATAACTGGCTTGGCTTGATAGTTCTATACCGAAGATATATACAGGTATTTTTTTTTGTTAGTTATAGAAAGTTGTTGTGTTTACTGTAAGATTTGGTATTTCCTCTGTGTGTCTTTGTAGATGTTTTTTTCAGGTCTTTTGCACTGGTCTTTAGCTGCTTATGTGATTGTGGTAAGTAATAAATGGCATTCAAATGCTCTGTTTGTTTGTTTGTTTGTTTGTTTGTTTGTTTGTTTGTTTTCGTGTACATTGATTGGATGAGTTGTGACCATGCCAGACGTTGATAATATATTTGCAAGCTGTTTATGCAATCTGCATGCTTGAGTTTTCTTTTTTTAACCCCTTTTTTTCTTTAAGGTGATGAAAAAGAATAATTTGTCAATGCATATTTCATTCAGCACTCAATAGAAATCTTGGACTTAAATACTGTTAATGTGGTTAAGTTTTCTCAGTTAACTTCCTTGAAGTTTTAATGATTGTTTGATTGGGCAAATCATTTCTGGGTTGTTTAATAACTCTAATCCATTTGCTGGTATGTTTTCGGATGTCCACATACTGTAGCTTGGGTATCATCAATGCAACTAATGATTTAAGTCCTTTCCAAGAAGTATTCAGAGCTCTGAGGATGAGCCGCTCTGGATGATCTGATTATATGAGCTCAAAACTGGGATTAGAAGATTCTTTGGTGTGGTAGTTCTCTTGCCCGATAGCTTTCAAAACTACAATATTAGTATTTGTATGTGTTCATTTTCGTATGTGTTCATCTTGTTATGCTAAAATATTTTTATGTCTGGACTCTTGATGGCTAACTCTCAAAGTTTGCTCTTGTGGGCTTTGATGTTATTTAGTGGCAATGGTTTGGCATAGCTTTTAGCCTTCAGAATAATTTTGCTTAACGATGCACGACAGTTTTACATGGGATATTCTGCAATCATATTGGGCATATAATCTATCACACATAGTATAGAATCTTGATGATATTACACATATCTGGGCATATCATGTAATCATCACATGCAAAGAGAAGAGCTATATAGTTAAGGATTTTGACTGAATTGGGTGAATGATATATCTTGCAATCATTTCATGAAAATTATTGTAAAATTGGTGGGAATGATATCATTGCCTTTCTTGTTTATGGATCTACTTACGCGTTCATTGTGTTTTTTATTACGCATTTTTAATGATTTTTTTTGTATTTGCCTATAATAGTGGCAGATTTCTGTAAAACTATCAACCTTCAATTTATCATTGTGACATAAATCTTATGGAACCTTATCTTATACTATTCCATCTATGTTAGCTCTTCTCCTCATTTTTAGCCTGCTACTAGAGTACGCATTGGTTACCATGTACTATTGACTGTGTTTGAGTAATGTCAGCTTTTATTGTCCTGTTCCTTAGCTTGCAAGTGTATGTATACTGTCCAAGTGAGGGAGGATTATCGTTCGCCACTAATTCTCATGGTTCACTAGTTCAGCAGCCAACATGGAGACATTGAGGGTAGGTAATAAGATTTGTTGTTATGATAAACTAGCTTATATGTTGGTGTATAGAGATAGGGTGGTAATTGACATGATAGGCTTGCATCTGTAACTGTTTGGGGTTAAATTATACAGTTAGTTGATGGCGGAGGAAAAGTCTTCACTTGTATCAAATGCAAAGAGGGTGAGTTGGTACAGCTGGGACCTGAGTCTGGAGTTTAACTTGTTGGAATTTTTTTGATTTATGTGTTCCAGTATTTCCGTCTTTGCTGTAGAAGGTTTTATTATTATCCTCGAGCATAATTTTTCCCCTCTAGAATATTTTTTTTATTTATGTCTATTTGCAATACATCATTAATACTGTTTTTTGCTTTTAATTTTTTTTTTTGTGGCTGCTATCGGTATCGATTTATATATGAAAAGCATGGTTTTGCTACATCCATTGATGTTAAGCTTTACCCATTCAGGCTTGTCAATGATATGTAAAGAGATATTATTTTGTCTTCCTCCAAATTTGATTATGCAAGCCATTAATGAGTAGTCTCTCAACCACCTTCTCAAATAGTAACCATAAGTTTGAATATCATGAAGTTTGAAGTTTTCAACATTGATTACTAGTGCAAGAAGTTTTGTAACTGATCATATTTATAGCCCACATTATCATTGAAAGAATGCACTTTTTTGGTAATGCCTGATGATTCATGAGGCATGATATTAACCCTTCCCGTGCCGAGCCTACAAGCCGGTTTTCACCAGATTTGGCCCTTTTTGGAGATAGTTTTTGAAGGGATTAACTTTGTTGGTTCGAGTTCTTACTGGAACCATACGTCGCAACGCTCCTAGGTATCCACTTAGTGGTCCCAATTCAATTTAATCCCCTCCCTATGCCACGGGAAGGGATAACTACCTGGCTCAATGACTGGACATTTCCAAAAGTGCACAAGCTTGATCCTCATTTAACCGGACCAGGGCAATCGCCGGCCCCGCCCCTCAGTCCCATGGCCCTGGCCCCCTGCCTCTGCAGCCCTCTGCGAACTATAATGAAGCAAACTATGCACAGCTCGAAACAATGTCTCATTCCTGTTGTGATGAGCAGATTCGATTCCTGCTTTGGTGACATGCAAATAGCAGACCTTTGATAAGTTAACAAAGTTAAGAAATAAGAATGAGTTAATAAAGGTATTTGTGACTGACTTCTGATTATTTAGCAACAAAACGTGATACATATAGTTGGCAGGCGAATTAACAGGTCTTCATTTTGTCCTAATTTCTGGGAATATTTTGAAATTAAAGAATACGTTTTACTAACTTTGTCACACCGCCAACCCGTTTCCCACGTGATGGACCTTTTCTTTTAGGGCATGTCACTGAGTACTTAACCTACACTCTACTTAAGACAGAACTACCACTTGACATCCTGCTCACAGTTTTCCTTTTCATATGGTTACAAAAACTGTCCTCAAATATGACCTATTTAATGCCCTCTCCCCCTCGAAGCCTCTGAACGGTGGACCTCAATTTGACCAAATTTTAGGGAACTAAATTTCATGTAGGGCGAAACAAAGTTTGTGTTTTTTTGCTTGGCTATTCAGGGTATTCACTTTGTTTGCTTGGGTCTTAACCATTTATTGTATAGTTGCTATTAGAAACATTCGATAAGTTACCACAACAAAGAGAAGAATCAGATCGCAACTGCAGTGGAATACCAAATCATTAGTTATGTGTTACTAGATGTGAGTTGGTGCCTACAACATGAGTTAATGTTTAAGTTTGCTCACTGAAATTGTGTAACATTTTAAATGATAGAAAGGTAAGAGCACTGGACCAAACCCATACCTCATGTATGTAAGTTCAGAGTATATAAATTCGCACAGTGATATACAGTACAGTAATTACGAACACTTTCGGATGTGTTTAATTTCGGACAGAAGCTAGTTCAAAATTAAAACTCTCAGAAATTTTTTTGTGGCGGCAACATAAGGCCTCCAAAATTGTTTTGAGAATATTTATGTTATTGGATTTTTTCTGTTATGGAAAACATATATCCGTTTCAAAAATTTTCAACATACATACAAACAATTTATTAGCATTGCATACCAATTGTTTTAACTTTATCCCTATTCAACCTGGGGTGAGTTTCAGGAGTGTTATCTATATTTAATACCATACTATTGGGCTCTTGTAATAAAAACGGGTAATATATTTTGTTAAAATATCCAATATCCAAAAGTTGGATTAAGTTATGTCCGATATGATCTAGCAGTCCTCAATTTCGTCCCGAATTAATGAAGGTGTGTAGATTCTAGAGCAAGCAGAAAGATGAATATGAAAATTTTTCCCCTCAGTATAGGTGATGAATTCACTTGTAGCAAGACAAATTTTTGCATTATCCGTTAGAGTTTTGTTTGAATGACCATACAAATCTGCACCAGGTAAAAAAAAACTGTGTTCTTTGTTAGTCGCAATGCAATATTTACTCTATCTGACTTACGCTTTTTGTCATTATTATCGTTATTCTTACAGTATGTCTTTGTACCATAGTTGCAGCCTGATACAATGAGATATGCACTGTGCATAGGTCTCGAAGTCTCATGTGTCTACATCTTGATTTGGTGTTGTTCTTTTACGTTTTGTAACTTAAAGTCAATTTTGTAACTTATAGACACAGAGATAAAAACACTCGAGCCATTTAATGAACTTTCTTCATTGTCCTGGAATTCGTTGATATGCATTGTTGCCAAATTTGTAGTATTTTGGGTCTGGGGAGTGCATGATTGGAGCACATTTTTTAATATTTTAGATTAATTTTTTTATTTTTTATTTGGTAACTTCTAAAGATCCAAATATTTTTTCCAACATTGTGTTGGTATCTGCGCAGTACCATATAGTAGATGCAAATGAACTCAATATAACAAATTCCAGGAAATTTTGACTTAAGTTTTGAATTTTCATGGAACTTCCAGCTTCATAGCGGCTTCAAAATAGGCATTTCGATGGAGACCAAAAAGCGCCTCTCTACTTTTTCGTAAAAAGCCCGTTTCAGATAAGTATTACGCGTTTCCCATTTCTGAAGAATACCTATATCAGATTCTTGCCAAAAACTGATTTCGTTAAAACTTTTACCGGCTTCTCATAAAATTACTGAATCGATTTCGATTTAAAAAATTTTTTTTGTTGAAATTTTCTTTTGTTTTGGTCGATTAGGTAACAAGAAAGAATGATATCGTAAGTTATTTTCCTGTACAAGAAGTTGTCTAAGGTATGGCTACTCCTCAGTCCAAAATCTGGTTGATAAAGAATTTCCACTATTTCTTTAAAACAGAATTTGGACTGGGGTGCAGCCCCTCTCCAACTAGGATGACAGCCCCGCCCCTCCTTCTCGGAATAGGATTAGCTACTATATGGCAATGAAATTCTTTGAAGGTTTGTATTAGGCATCATTGACAACCATCTCAAAAGAGCAATGCGCAGTAATTCAAACATAACCGTGATTAGTCATAATAAATTGGCCTGTTCTAAAACACATGAATATCTTGTTACATCACTAGCCTTATTGGCAGATGGGGTGACAGATTTGTCTCTGCTGAAGGTGGTTAATGCGATAGAAGTGAACTCATGGTTTCTCACTTGAATTGCGCTGTTGCCTGCCAGGGTTTTTTCTAGCCACTTTTGCTTGCAGCCGGTTTTTACAAAAAATACTGAGTTTTGAAAACTCAATTTTAGCATTGGGCGTATTTTTCTTGGATATAGAAGAATGTAGACAGCTTTTTGTAGAAACAATGCAAATATGTTTGATGGAACAGGCCCTAAGTCTTTAGGAAGTATTTTTCAAGCATGTATACACTTCACATTAATATGTCTCTGTTCAGTAATGTTATAGTTCCATGTGAAATGGTTTAAAATGGTTAATGTGCACTGGAAACTGCTAGGTTAGAAAATAGAGTTTTAGCAAATTGAGTTTCTTACGTCCTATTACTGGACCTAAGAAAGTGGCTAGAAAAAACCCTGCCTGGAATCACATACAACATGCGGCCCTGTATATAAAGCACATCTTGCAAGTTTGACATTTTTCCCTCCATGAAACAGTTATTGTTTGAAGCTAATGGTTGTAAAACACAGGGTAAAGATGAAATAATCTATCATAAATGTTTAAGCGCCAAAGCACAAAAATTATGAAGGCCGCGTGGCCGCGGGGCCGGGACGGGTGATTGTGCTCATCCCATTTAAGCAAATGTTTATTGTGTCTATCAACTATCAAAATTTCGATCTTCAATATAAATGCTATTTTTGCTCGAACTGTACTCTCCAACATATGGGAAATGCTGTCGGTTGGCATCAACATCTTCGAAATAATGGTCAAATTGATGATGAAATTTCGAATTATAAATGTTTTCATAAATTGCGTTGGGTGAACCATACGTTATGTAATAGGCTAAAAAATACAACATATGCACCACTAAACTTCTCTCAATTTTTCTTTGAATAGGACTCTCTTTCAGGTAAAGCACTGTTACAATTGTGAACATTTCTCATAGGGATCATCTACCACGGGTTTTGGAAAGGAAGACTTCCGGGCTAGTTATATCTGATACCTCTGCCGCTAGGAAATGTGTAACTTTCCTGAACTGTTTCGAACCTTGAAATGGTCAGTTTTAATAAGGATTTGACCAGGTTTTAAATTATTTGTGGAACAAAAAGTTGAGAAATGTGGCATAATAATTACTGTATCTTCCAGATACTGCCGGAATATTTCAGATTTAGATGTCAGCTGCCATTTTTCACCAGTTAGCTAAAAGAATTTATATCGCATGAATTCTATTGGAAAGCATCCCTTTAGGAATACTTGAGTAGATTTTTGTGTTTAATCCGTTACTTTTCACACATGTCCTGTGCAATGAACTGTAATTGAAGTATTAGCTAATTCTGATTCTGTATTCTCACAAATGGTTGCCTGCTTCCATCAGTCTGATTTTACAGAAGATCAAACTGCGAAATTGAGTTTGCTGTGAAATAGTTAGTAACTGTCTATCTTTCCATGATAATTGGTAGTTAACAGGCATCCAGTTTTATCAAATGCTCATCAGTGCATGCTCCTCATAATCTTACTCTTCTTCGAAGATGATCTGTATATCCATAATAAGTCTATCATTCATTCTTTTTTAAATGCTTCTGGTTTAGAGTGGTTTGGTGTTTCTCTCTCTTGATCCTCTTCTTGATATTATGCTAATCATAGAGCTTATTGCTTTCTGTTCTCTATGCCTTGCAATAGCTGTGACTGAGCAGGTTAAAGTCCTGGGAAGCCAGTGGTATTGTATATGGCATCTAGGTTATGTGTGAAGCATCGCAGCTTAGATTTGAGCGTATATTAAGGCTTAGTATTCTACTGCTATTGCTGGCAATGTATTTGTTTATGGTTGTGTGAGGTATATCATGCATGTTTGAGAGAGCTGAATCCAAGTTGTGTTGGTAGTAGAGACATTTAGTGCAGCATTGGTTGAAATTTTTAAACACATTCAGCTGGGTCAAAAAGAGATATGTGCTGTGTGCATTGATGAATCTACATAGGTATAGATAACTGTTACCCAATTTTGCATAGCTTGTTTAAATGTAAGTTGGGGCAGTCCTTGAATTTTACCTCAGTATTTGGCAATTACTGAGACAAATGCCAAGGAACATGAAGTACATGTAGCTATTACATCTACTACCTCAGCTAAAAAATATCGAGACAGATGTGACTGAATATCGGCCACTGGGTTTGTGTAAAGGTCTGCTATGTGTATTTAACCAGAAAACCAGAACTAAAATTGGTTTTGTTATGTGAGAGCTTTGTTAGAACTTTTTGCTCTCGTTTTTGTTAGATAAGACAACAGTTGTTCTGCAAGTTATCCGCAACTATATAAGATGTAATCAATGTCATACTTGGGATACTGACCTTCCTTCCATTTAATAAAATTCCTGAATATCATTCCACCAATACTGTCATATCCTCAATGCATCCTTCATGCATAGTATAGTTGTTTCCTGCTGGTTCAGATTTGTTATATTCTGCTCAAGGTGGTTATGTTCTGTGGCGTTTACTATGGAAATTTTATTCATAAAAATGACAGGCAGTTGCACCCTGGATTGAGCACCAGGATTCCTGTTGCATCTTGGAAACGTGTGTATCCTATGACAAGCAATGGTATGGATATTAACCTTTATGGTGGCATTATTGCTGATATCATAAAATAGTATACCTGAGGAATACATGTTCAAATCATCAACTGATTTTTATATCTATTGTTATTTTTATGTTTTTCTGTTTTAGTTCAGAATGACTGGCCATGGTTATGGTGCGACGAACTGGCTGAACATTTCTGCCTTCCTGGCACCGGATGACGGAAACTCAAGAGCAAGAATTGACCCTAAACTGCAATGGGCCAAGCAAAATCTGAAGGAGAAAGTTTGTGGAAGATATGTCAAAGATAATGCTTTGTTTCAGGCAAAAGGTAACGTTCAGTGCTGTTGTGGGCGGAAACCTGAAGACCATTCAGAGGAAGCACAGCAAGCAGGCGAAACAGATTCAGACAAAGCAAAACCGTGGTCAGTTGATTCGGATACCAATGAGGTGGAATGCAGCAGTTTTGGCAAGATTCAGTTCAGTGGCTCCACACATTACTCTCAAGCCAAGGTTTGTCTCTTAGTTCCCACACTATTGCCTGACCTGAGTGATATGTAGGTGTCGGGTGTGCTACCCTAGCAGTTCTACTACGCTCATGCAGCATACCTTGCCTTGTCCTGAGAGTAGTGCTGTCAACACTCTGTGTTTTCTCCAAATTTTTCCTGAGTCAGAAAATGTATTTTTTGACTATGATCAAAGATTGCCAAGGTCTAGCTTGCAGCCTAGGGCATATAAGTACTGGCAATTTGGCATGGAAAGTGCAACTGAAAAAGAAACAAGACTAACAGCATCTGCTATTAGAAAAGAATTTATGCAGCGTATAGTCTTTGTATTAATATGAGACTTACATATTTTCAATGTGCATTTACTTATCTACCCAAGAAAGGTAAAGGCTTTGCACCTTGCTGATATTTCACTCTGCTTGCCAAATATGGTCAAAACTTTTTGCTACTAGGTACTTGAATTTTTCCTGCTCTCTAAGCAAATACTTATATAATAAGTGATCACCCTCGATGTTGACTAGTAGACAATAATCATTGTCATTTAGAAATATCAGGTGTGTGACTGATGTTCATAAATTGATTAGAAGACTGGACGTTTCCACTGAAAGGTTTTCTGCTCAGCTAGTGAGTTTGGATTAAAGGTGCCGGAAATGATAGTGATGTGCAGAATAGTATGGCATAGACTCGAATCATCATCATCATCATCTTTTTTTCAGTTAAAAGATACCCTCATGGAGTTCAACCATGATAAAATATAGTTACGACAAAATTAGGGAAACAAAACTTAAACTAAAACAGTACAACACCAAACTTTTAAATGGACTATATGCATTGTATGACGTGCACATCTGTCTAGAGTGCTCACGGATCTTTGTTAGATTGGAAAATTACCCGTTAAGCTTGACTCCCCAAGCCTGTAAATGTGGATGTAGGTGGTGCTGATGTGTGATTGTTTATGGGTAATTTGGTTGAAGTTATAAAGTATAGCCGTGAAATTCTAACAACGTGATAATTTATCATTCAATGTGGCATGATTGAAGAAATTTTCCTTTTTGTCACATACCGTAGTTCCTCGAATATGGGCCTGGTCGCTTATTTAATGTTTGCAGCTTTTGGGAGGGTGCTTATTTGACTGGGTGCTTATTTAAAAAGCAGATTTACAAACAATTTAAAAAAGAAAAAAGTTCCCATGTTCATATGATGGAAAAGTTGAAAATAGTAAGAATGTATGCTAAAACAAACTATGGTGTTTATTCAACATTTCGTACTAAATCAGATTTCAATTATTGTCTTGTCAAAAATTCGGATTTGGCACCGGTTTCTGAAGACTGAAGGGTGTGTGCTTATTTGAAGAGTGGGCGCTTATTCGAAGGGGGCTTATTCAATCATTTCACTTCTAGGGTGTGCGCTTGTTCGAAGGGGCGCTTATTTATGGGGGGCGTTAATTCGAGGCATTTCAATACATGAAATATTGTGATTTTTTTTTTGGTTTCAATTCAGTGGCTGTACGTGTCTTGGATTGTTGAGTCACTTGAAATTTGGTTAGCGTCTAGTATTCATTTGTTTATTTGGACTCATGCTTTAGCGGAAGTGTCCTATAGAGTGAAGTCTGTCCGCATTTTCGCAGATAGCTGCTTGTTGAATTTTTCTGAAATTTGATGTGAAAATGACAATCCGTAATTGAGGAAAAGTGATAGAGCTTGCATTTTGGAAAAAAAAATTAGTTTTTCTTGCAGGTGGCTATTTATGCTCAAAATATGTCAAAATCTGTTCATTCGATTTTTGTCATTTTTTGTTGTGAATATTAGAGACAACTTTAAGCATATTTTAAACCATATGAAATTTCGACGTGCTCAACGAGAGATTATAAGTGTGTCAAAGGTACCTGCTTGCCAAAAGCTCTGAGTCTGTTCTTTGGACTGCTTTAATTACCACATAGCATGACTTTCCGCATTGTGGGACATCAACCTGCCTGGGTGACTTCTAAAGAACAGATGCTCTATTCTAGTCATATCTAAAAAATCTCTTGTTCATCTTGCAGGTGGCAACTTCTATTTGTCCAAAACTGTTTTTGTTCATGGTTTTTCCAAATATGTCAAAAACTGTTCATTGATTCTTGTCATTTTTGCTGTGAATATTAGAGAAAACTTTACGCATGTTTTAAACTATATGCCATTTCTCCTGAAAATCTCATTAGGCTTGCAGGTGCCGATTTACGTCCTAAAATGGCGATGTTCAGAGTTTTTTCAATGTCATGAACGGTTAGTCCGTTGATTGCTAGTTTTGGAGTGAATATTTGAGGTGACTCTGCACTCGTTATGAACCATTTGCCATGCCTCCGGAAAATCTTGTTTGGCTGGCAGGTTGCAATTTATGTCCAAAAATAGTGTTTTCAAGGTTTTTCCCAAATATGTGAAAAACTGTTCATGCTGCTCTTGATAGTTTTGTGTGAATATTAGGGGCAACTCTGGGTATGTTTTGAGCCATATGCCATATCTGCTGAGAACATCGTTTGGCTTGCGTCCAAAAATGGTGATTTTTAAGGTTTTTTTCAACTATGTCATGAATGGTTTATCTTTTCATTGTTGTTTTTGGTGTGAATAATTTGGGCAACTTTCCCTATTTTCAGGGTTTTTTCAAAAGTTTCAAGAGCACCTCATCAGTTGTTTGTTATTTTTGGTGTCAATCGTATGGCCTATGTCTCATTTTTTCTTAGACCTTACACGAAGATTCTCAATTATGTTTACGCGAGTCCACTAATTCTGTAATTCGTTAGTTTCTCTTTGCTTTGTCAATTTAGGTAGCGCGAGTTTCAGATAAGACCAGTGCTGATGTCCTTTATCATTTGCTTACTGAAGTATGGGGAGTTGAAGAACCTCGGTTACTTGTATCTGTTACTGGTGGTGCAAAAAGTTTCAAGATAGATCCGAAACTCCAGAGTATATTTGCTACAGGCTTGGCGAAGGTTTGTTATTCTGAGTTTTTCTTAATACATACATCCATAGTTTTTCTAACTGAGTTATGTGGCCATAGTATTGTTCTGGTAATGACATCATTGCTTGCGTGAAAGAAGCAGGATTTTCCATGTGATCTTATACATAATGTAGCTTGATTGGCATGTTTTGTTTTTTTCAGGTAGATCCATTTTTGAAGTTGCTTTCTTAGATGGCCATCATCTTTGTTTTATTCCCTTATTCATGGTAGATGTATGGTTTGCGTAGTATTGGTGGATGGTTTATTTAATTTTGGCTGCATTTCCAATTGCTGCCAGTAAACATGCGCTATGGTTTGGATCTTGCTCATTTATGTAATGAGATATATGCCTGCTTAGATTCGTGGTTCAAATTTGATTGAAAATTAAACATTTGCCAAGCAACTACCTGCCTCAAACTTTTGCTATACAAATTAGCAGACATTTATATGCAGGAAAGTTGCATTCATATTTGATCTGTGCAGATTGGTATTGACCCTTGTCTAGTTTGGCTATTTGATGTTCATTAGAAAGTTTGGGAAGGGGTCAAATGCGGTTAATATCTAAAATATGGAAGCAGGCAACATAAAACTTTTGATAGTAACAAAATAGAAATGCATGTAACTTTCAAAAAAGTGCTATAAGACACCGCCATCTCCTAAGATGATGTCTGGGTCATGTCTGTATAATCGACGAAAATCCAGATTCTTCAGGTAGTACTATTAATGTAAACAGAAGGCACGACCTAGTCATGTTATAGCTACTTTCGCAAGTCCCTATCACGTTTTTTAACATGTATGCCCATTTTCTCATGCTATTTCATGACTCCAACTTGCAAAAGTCAGATCTGTGCGCGTAGGGCCAAAGTATCCGTGCCTTTGCTTCTTTCGTTTGTACGTTCTTAGAATTTTTATGGTACGAGGGAGTAGGGCTAATATACCCCTGTAAAATAGGATTATTTTTGGCGTAGAAAGAACAACTTAAAAAAACGCTTGGTAATATTGCATGTTTCCCACATGTATACTTGAAGACAAGGGTTTGTTTCCATGCACTAGTTTTTTGTTACTGATGTTCTGTCCGCTTCCTAAAATTGGTTTAGTGTTATGGGTGTGTATCCTGAACAACTGCAAACATTTCCATTTATTATGAAGTGTTAATCTGATGTACTTTCAGGTGGCGAAAACAAATGGAGCCTGGTTTATCACCGGTGGCACAAACGCCGGAGTAATGAAGCTCGTCGGAGATGCTATCCAAGGTGTTTCCAATGCTTGCATCGGTGTCTGTACGTACGGTATCATTACCAACGCAGATCAAATTAAAACCAACCCTTTGGGAAGTATGCTATATAGTGTGAAGTGCCCTTTAGTCACTACTGGCGCTTTTCTTGATGCAAATCACACGCATCATATAATGGTTGATGATGGCACAGTAGGTCAATATGGAAAGGAACAAGCATTACGAGCTAGTTTAGAGAAGTATGTGATGGAACAGAGTCAACAGCACAGTGCTGATCAGCAAACACTTGTGCCAACTGTTCTACTTGTACTTGAAGGCGGCCCTGGTACTTTAAAGACAGTATATGAAGCCATAATTGGTGATCACACTATACCAGTTGTGTTGATTAAAGGCACTGGACGTGCTGCTGATGTTTTAGCTTACGCCATGCAGCATGTCGCTCATATTCCTGCGGAAAGTCTTTATGATGCTGCAGAGAGAGTTGTGCTGAACAATAAAATTATGGAGGAATTTGCTGGACCAATTAAAAGAGATCGTGCTCAAACAAAGCCGGAAGGTGAAATGTACTTGGATGAAGAAATTATTTTTCAAGTAATGGAGTGTGTCAAAAAGAAAGATTATGTAAGTTTTAAGGTCAATATCTTTGTTGCTTTATGATTTTTAGTTCATCCAATGTACTTAATCCGCAATAAATAGAACACAAGTTTAATCCCTGGGTGGGCACTCGTGACTTGTAAAATACTGATCACATTGTGAAATACTGATTCACTGGTGCACCAAGGTTGAAGAAGCAGGCAAAATTTGGGCAAATTGTAAGTGTACATTGCTGAAAATTGCCTTTCTGGCTAGAAAAGTTGACTTTTTGTTAATTTTTACATAACTTTTACACAATATGGGACAAAAGCAGACTATTTAGTGAATTTTTCTGGATCGTACACACCCTTCAGTGGGCTGTATATACTATGAGTGACTCCCCCCTCCCCCAGCTCTGCCTGTTGTTTATGGTATGTTTTTTTTTGGAAGGTATGGCTATCTTTAGTCTAAAAGTTTTGGAACGGAGCTAATCTTGAAATTTTTTCCTGAAAGCTGTTAGGGGCGCTTTTAGAATTTAAAATTTGTAGGCATATATGGTTGTTCTAAAAACACAGGCAAAAGGTTGCACTCCTGACCTCGCTGCTCTGCTGATCTGCTTTTATTTGCCGTCCATTTTGCAGCAGAACTGTTTTAATTCAGATGGCATGTTTATTCCCTTGTGCATGCAGGTTCGTTGATTGCATTGCATGTGTGCATGACTTATACAAGGAATGTGTTACCTTAAGGTAATTAATTTTGCGGAATTTATTATAGCGGAACTATTGTTTGCGATTGAAGGGACAATGCCAAAATATTCTGCCAAGCTAATTTTTGCAAATCGTATACATTGATAAATTTTGCGGGACTTAGTTTTAAGAATGAGGTAGTTAGGACAGGTGTTGTGGAAATTCGAGGCTTGAAACAGTGATCATATTTGCCTGTCTTTTGTTCGCCTAATCTTCTTTTTTCTTTTGCGCATTTTGATTGCATTTGGAGAACCAATTTTTGCAAATGGCAGATTTGATACGTTTTGCGGAATTAATTTTTGCGAAAAGTTCCCAAATTCGCAAATTAGTTAGTTCAGCAAAAATTTATTACCTTGGGGTACTGTTGTTGGGTCTAGAGCAGTCATATGTACTAGAATACAGCAATTGAATGGTATATGTACAAAATTATCATTTATCCGTGAGATATCACATTGTCGCCATCAGCTGTGATTCCTTGCTTGAGGTCATTTATATGCATTAAAATATATTAAGTTTTCTGAAGGTGATGGGAAATTGCTTAGTCAGTTATTAATTAGTTATTCTCAGCACTTCAATTATATACCATATTTTCGCCATAGCTGAGTTTAGGCATGTGGAGTAAGTCTTAGTGTTTGATATTTTAATACTCTAGATCATCACTAAACTAGGGCTAATGGCGATGGCTGTTTAATACTCAATGTTATGTTGCTTATTGGAAATCATTAACTGGCGAAAGATACACCAGAATCACGCGACAATTCAGATTATGCAAGATTTAAAAGGGAACAATGGTCAAAAATTAAATTTTAGCACACTATAGAGCACAACAAAACATGGGATTTCCCATCAACTCTACAACAAAGCTTGCTTAGTTCTGTAGATATTTCCTCTCAAAGTCTAGCAGCTACCATCTTGATACTTCATGATGTCACTGGAGTCCATTGCTAAGTATTTCTATTTCCTTAGTAACACAAAATCTCATGTCATTTTCTTTATTGGATCTTAAACATATTGCTTTGGTTTATAATGAAATGAAAGAGGCAACCCTTTACAATAACTCTGTGTGAAGTATTTTGGAAGCAAAGTGGAGGTAATTTGAGTGTGGCACCAGTGACATCATGCATAATTAGTGGTAAGATGGTAGCTGCTTGACTTTGGCACTAAATATCTCCGGAGCTACACAAGCTTATATCATGAAATAAAACCTGCATGTCACGTTTTGTTGAGGTCTATTATTTGTTAAAATTTCATTTGTGATCATTGTTCCCCTTTAAATTAAAAACATGGAATGGACAACTTTTTCAATCACTCTGAAAGTGAATGACAACTGTGAAACATATTCATTTCCAAGCGATACCTTCACACCTTAGAGGGGCCGTCTCCCAAAGGTAAAAAGATCTCGAGATGAGAAGCGAATCATCTCCGTTTTTATTGATATTCACGTACAACATAATGATCTTCACAGCTTTTCATAGAACCTTTTGTGTACGTAGATATGCCGCGCAATAATACTTTGCTTGCTTGATTAGAGTTTGACCAGGATTGTGTTCAAACTTTAGCATTGAAGCTGGTGTATGTGCAAGCCATTGGTACTGAAGTATTTCATATTTGTATCCATATTCATATTTGTAGTACTTGCTTTTGGTTGGTCATTTCTTAGTAGTTAGCTCAAAATATGTATTTTCTTCCTGTTCTATTAGGGACTGTCCTTTTGTTTAGTTACTCCTGAAGCATGTTCCTTTTAGCAGCCCACACTAAAAGGAACATGCTTTATGAGTAACTAAACAAAAGGACTGTCCCCAATAGAATAGGAAGAAAACAGATAAGTTTCGTTGCTCTTCTTTCTTTTTCAGTTTACTGTCTTTCATATGGATGGTGTACGAGGTGTAGATGAAGCAATTTTAGAAGCGCTGCTGTGTGGTAAGCTCGTACTTCTTCAAACTCTCTCGTCAGAAGTGCTTTTTACTGAATCTTTTACTTGACTTCATATTCCTTTCTTTTTCATTTATGTCACGTGTCTCTTACTTAAATTTTGCTATTAGTGAGTACATAGTTCTCTTGATCAGAAAATAGTCGTTCACAGAATTTACTCGCTTTTTTGTTGTATTTTTCGGTGTTGCTTCTTTTATGATCCCAGGTTTTTGTATTTCTGCGTTGTTTTTTTATGCAGGACAAAAAAACGCTGAAAAGTTGGAAGCGGCCGCTTTATTGCAACTTACAATTTCCTGGAATCGGCCTGATATGGCTCGTGATCAAGTATTTGTTGATGATGCTAGATGGACGGTGCGTACATACCGTAAAGACTTGATTAAGCCCCCCCTCCCATCGAATAAGCCCCCACCCCAAAACCAATTTCTGACAAATGAGCCCCCACTCTCGAATAAGCCCCTACCCTAGGAAGTCTCATTCAAAGGAAATGGTTGCATCTTTTCAAAAACCTGTCAGGATCAACCAAGATTACGATAAGTAATAGAAATAATTGTCGACCATTTCCTTCTCAATGTTTTGCTTCTTTAAATTTATTCAGAATGTGAAAAAATGGTTCACTTACGAGCTAACTTTGCAAAATGTGCTTTTATATTTGAATCTGGTGCATATAATCAGTGCCTCGACTGTGGAGAAATTCTTGATACCGCCAGATTAAACAAACTTCATGCGATCGTTAGTTCATTTGCATTTGAACTCAGCTTCTTGAAGATTTTATCGAAAATGACAAAAGCTGTGGCTTGGAGTTTTCATGTTTTCAGTGACATTGTGCATTTTGGAATTTTTCTCACTTTTCATGTGATGTAGATTTTAATGATGCCTCTGCTACCGAAACATTTCTTCCAAATTTGAGTTTTTGTGTTTCTGTGTTGTTATTGGCAGGTTCGCCAGTTGAAAGATGCAATGATCAGCGCTCTTGCTGTTGGATCAGTGCCGTTTGTAAAGCTTCTTCTCAGTTATGGTGTCAGCATGCAAGAAATGATTGATGAAACAGCCATTGGACTCCTCTATGCTTATGTGAGTCAATCTTTTAAAAAAAAAACATGTCCGAATGGAGAGTGAATGTGATTCGCTTTTTCAGCTTTTTTGAAAGCTGCACATTCAATTTCATTTTGAGTAAGTTTTTGATCAAATATCTCGATCGTTGTGTTTATGCTGAACGTCCAGTAGTAGGCAAGTCTGAGTTCTTCTTATTGGCTTGTCCGTGTGCCTAAGAAGTAACAAAAAGTTGTTCTGTTTTGTGTGTATTCCCAAGTCGCTGTTAGAAATTCTGAATGCTTGATTTTTCAGTTTGATTTTCTTCATTTTTTAGACGCGTTCTGAGAGTCCTGTTGGAGCTCTATTGTTTGATGACGAGGATCTGGTAAGATTCTTTTTTCTGTAGTTATCTGTCAATGCATGCGTCCGAAGCATGATTTGCTGATATGCTCTTACGTCACAGTGTTTGAAATTTTCAGAAAACACTTTTATATTGACCGCATCCTGCTTTTCATTATAGATGAGAAGGTCTAAGACAGAACTGTTGAGATGTAGTGTCGGTTGTTCTTTGTTTTGATATTTAAAAATGAATTATTTGTTCTTGTGATATTATATGTGATTGATTCTTGCAATCTGGTATTCCTTTGGCTGTGCGGATTTTTTTTGTTAAATTTGTTTCCTGTTTTCTTTAGGTTGCTTGTCCTGATGAATGGATGAATCTTGCACGATTCTTGAATCACAGTAACGAGGTCCGGTTTTATTTAGATTTTCGACTTTCCTTGCATTTGTATGCTAAAATGGAGCTCGCTATTTGGTTACATTGGATGCTGTTCTTCTGTCTCCATGAAACGGCTGAGAATTTTTAGAGATTTTTGTACTGGTTGGAGAGAAAACTCCATTTGGCTTCATCTATCTTTTCTTGCGAATCTGAGGGCGTCTGTCTTATTAATAGCTATTAAGATTCTATAAAGTTCAATGGACGAGGATTGACAAGGACCCTATGTTTATCATTATCATTATCAATCCATTCTTTTAAAAGTGTCTGTTCAATACCTACTTCAACCTTTAGATAGTTCATATTCAGAGGATGATTTGTGAGTCCTGTTAGTCTGTGTGTGCATGAATCGCTAAGTATTATAGATTAGTAGAAATTGCACATTTTGACCAGTCGCATTTTGCATCTAGTTTCAACTTCATACTAATCTCTTTTTGTTGCTTTGACCATTTTTTTTGTCTATGCTACACATAACAGCTCTGCCAGGTTTTCCCTAAAATACACCATAGATGTCCTCATAACCTAGTTGTTGTTCTCAGTATGTAGGGCAATGTTTTAAACCTGAAAGATATTCAATTTTGTAATTTTCAATTTCTTCCAGAAACGTGTGCTTCTACCAATGAATGTTGTTATGAAGAAATTAGGGTGTCTTTTGTCAAAGTTTAATGTTTCGGATGCAAGAGATCTTTTTCAGGTAAGTTAAGCATGCCATGGTGTCTTTTAAAAAGCACTCATGCTGCTTGGACAAGACTGCTATAGTCCGAAATGATCATTTATAGTATTCTGTGATTTAGCCTCAACTGTGGTGTTTGTTATGGTTTATTCTAGCTCCTCCTCCCCAGCATTGACATTCGCCATTTGATCTTCGCTCTTTTACCTACATACGTTTCTGTACGTACTTAGTGTTCT
>JAOBRC010973113.1:0-16434 GCA_027575255.1 Scolionema suvaense | reverse complement strand
TATGTGTTCAACAATTCATTTCATCAGACTTTACTGAAGGTTTTTTAGCAAGAGGCTTTGCAATGGTAAGTCGCAGTATCATATCTATTATTGTATAAAAGTTAGTGGTGATTGCATCGATCCCTTCCTTTCCTTCAAATAGACAAATAAGCAAAATACGCTATAGGCAAAGCATTTTCAAGGCGTGGATAGCCTCTCCAGCAGGCTCCATAGCTTTTCTCAACTCTATTTATACCGGGAGGCGGATTCCGTCACTTTCTCATATCGACATAGAAGCTTTTATCGGTACATTTTAAACCTGCTTTTAGTGTTTTTCATAGTGCTTTTCACTGAATATGATAAAAGTTTTGTTTCCCGTTTGTGACTTGTGCACACCGAGGGAATAGAGGGAGGGCTTTGGGTCCAAAATGCGAAGAAAATCTCCCAAAATTCTGACTCATCTTCCACTTGAATCTCTTGCATTTACTTCTGAAGTCACCATTTAAGTTTGATTGCACTCCTAAGAAACTAATTCAAAATTTGTATCAGTTTTTTAAGCAATGGAGCATGTGAAGACATAATACATGAGGCAAAATGTTCAGGGACGATTCTCGAAAATTATGCAAAATTTACGAAATCTCTTTAAGTATACCACGCAAAACTTTGGACTGAGACACCTCTGGGAAATTGAAAAGCTCCCTTTTTAGTTTATTTAACTGCTCTAAGATTGTTTTAAGGAAAAGTATCTGCTTTATGGTGTGACAAATACTTTTCTTTTTTTCTTTCATCTTAATATATATCCGTCATTGGGAGATAACACAACCTAACTAAATAAAAGGGTTAAAAAAAAACAGCAGAAGAAGCAACACAATAAATATACATGTATATCAGTAGCACAGTTGTAGGTTGACTCCACACGGCCCACAGGCATCCCGCAGGGTGTTTTCAGTTACCTTCGTGTAGTGACCCCTCCTCTCGGAACTGATACATCTTGCAGATTGCGTTCATAATGATCTTTTCTTTTTCGAACGGAAGGGCAGCAGTTAGCACTTGGTGAGTACGTATGGGTGCGCGCACTGCAGTTGAAAACATGACTTGTTTCTGACATACTTGAGTGGCTATTGTTCCTTACACAAAAGAGTTTGGTAGTGCAGTACGTCCACCTCTAGCAGCGCAAAACCGTGAGAGTATTTTTATCAGCAATCTCTATTGAATTTTAAGATGCCCTGATGCAGCCCTGAAACTCGACTTACATTGTGTCCCTAAGTGTGGATTTCCACCTGAGGGAAATTCGCCGCGAAATGAGCCTCTTATTAGTATCGGAGGACAACAAGCTTGTTGTTCAGGATGAGATAAATTGCTCAGAAATTAGTGTAGCAGCTCTGGGCCTAATGTTTAATTATTGTTTTTACTTGTAGTGATGTCAGTGCGTCCACGAACTTGACATTGGCAAGTCAGAATTCGCAACAGATAAGCTTTGCGATTTCTGACTTTGAAAGTCAAGTTCATGTCAGACAATAGTGTGTCCGTGGCTTATCTCCGCATCAAATGTCACAGTATACAGGGGTTGCAGTCCCTGGATAATAGGTTTTCTTATATCATGAAGGTCCTTGTTGGGGCAGATAAAGAGAAAATGGGCTGGGGTTTCATCTTGGTCTAAATCGCAAAGTTGACATTTATACCTAACAGGGTCTGCATTTGAGTTGCAGTAGGATCCCGTTTTCGATGCCAGACAGTGAGCACTATTACGCAGGTTGGTCACAATAGATCTCCATCTGCAATTCCTAATTAGGTTTAAATATTTTTGGATTTCGTATTTCGTATTTAGTGCACATGAAAGAATAGTATTTGATAGTTGCGATAGTTTCCATGGTGACAATGCTCTCTCTCGCATGTGCTCTACTTAACAGGCACTTCAAGGAGGGTGGTGGAATCCCCCAAAAGTACACCAGCAAAAATATAAAAAAAATGCAGGATGTAAAAGTATTGTTCAAGCTCTGATTTAGTTCTAGCTGAATGACAGATAATCTTTATCAATAAGCTAATACAAGAATGCATGCACTATATAACATTTTATCGTATGCCCGAAACCATTCTTACTCAACTTCTTTTATCATTCTTTTTAAAGCTGTCAGAGTAACATAGTCAACAACATTTTACTGGCTGATTACATATAAAAGCTGAATTTATACTTGTTTAACTTCTTTTTCTATTCTTTTTTAAAGTACCAATGGATGCCATTTTATGTGGCTGGACTGGCTGTCTTGTATTATCTACCGTACATTTTACACGCTTATTCGTCATCTGATCTTCAAAGCTTCAGAGCAATCATAAAAGATGAAAATTTATCTGATCAAGAAAAGACACGGAAAGTAGTTCGGCATTATTTTGGGAGAAGGAACAAAGACAAGTGTAACTACAGGTGGGTTGATATAAAAGTTTCACTCTGTAACAAGTACATCAGCAATAAGTTTTAGTTGATGAAATTTCTCCTCTCTGCATATTTTGCTCCATCACTATGAAGAATCAACAGAATGACTTTTACAATAACAGCACTATACGCAAGCTTACTCAAAAAAGTATCTGGGCAATGTAATAATACTTTCTGCACAGGCCATATTACATATCGTTCTTTCATTACCTAAACTTTTGCATCACTTACATTTATGGACCACAAATGAACCCTTCGTCACTCGAAATATGAAAGTTTTCATTCATTTGCTCCACTAATGTAATGATATACGGCTCCAAAGATTTGTCTTCAGCATCATTTTCGGCCGTTTTTTGGCATGTCCAATTTTGCCTACTGCACTATGACAATGACGTCATCACGCTTGGTGGCAACCCTACCGCTTTTTTTTTTTTGCAGAAATATACCCTAAATAAATTCTTGGAAAAGTCAAGACGTTTCATAACTCTCGCTACTGTCATTAAAAGGATATTCAAAAACGTTTGGTAGGGGGCTATTATGCCCCCCTTCCCTTGGTGTGGATAGCGTTAAGCCTCGTCTCTTACTTAATACTTTCCTTGGATCAAATTTGGATGTTGCTTAGGAGCTGTTTAGCAAAGCAATGGATTTTTCTCCATCCAAATTTGTGATTTTTCGTTTTTTTGGTCCGTAACATGTTACGTTAACATGCATAGTCCATCCTTTTTAGCTCATAAACATTTACTTGTTGCAATACTATTCAAACCTGCGCATCGAATGAAACATTTATGCTTGGCAGCAGAATCTCACCCTCAGCAAGGTGTTTGCTATTTGCATAATATTGTCCAATTTTTTAGCCTGATGTTGCTTAGGATGCTATTGCTTTTATGTAAAAAAAGTGACGTCTTGTTGAGATGTATGGTCTATGAGGCAAGTTTTGATATTTCCTTTGAGATGAGCAAAATCCTTGGAGATTTCAAGTTGCTCTCTGCAAGCAATTTTGACAAACTTGACAATATGATATTATCGTCATGTTTCCAACGAGCAAAAAATGGTCCTTTTTCCTCCTGAAATGCAAAACAAAAACAAAAAAAATTATCATCAATTCCTACGATGACACAAAATCAAAGTAAGGAACCAATTATGAAGAAAACGCCTAAAAAAATAAAAACAAGAAAAAAACCAACAATATATAACAAATAAGCAAAAAAGAAAAAATTGACCTATGTCATGAAAAAAAACTTACGATTATGCATTGGCTACGGGTATCCGGCTACGAAACTGAGTAAAGAAGACTTCTGTCATCAATTTATATAAAATCTCTCTGGCGCATCTGAAATCCATGTTTTTTGATGTGCAAGTAAAAAGAAACTTATCATGGGCTAGCAAAACTTGATACTTGGCTTCTAAAAACTGGGTTCCAACTGTTTGGCATATTTCTAAATACATTTTTACCCAGGTTTTATCAGATGGAAACCTTAAGTGTTCTTACAACTTGCTACCCTGGGACGTTTTCAGAAGCTTGAAAACCATGTGAATCGATTGGAAGAACCAATGAAAATGAAACTTTGCAGAACTACAGATCGACATGAAATGAACAAGTTAGAACCAAAATTTCGTCCTACAGGATGTGACGTCACCAGAAATGACGTAAAGATTGCTTTTTATTAAAAAACAATATGCCCAAAATTGACCATAAATTAATCTATAATGTGATCTGTTTTACGTTTTGCTAGTCAAACTTTGTCTTTCCTGTACAATTACTAGAATCAAAATTTGCTTCTATAGCCCTTTTCTGTGTTTTGGCAAGTTAATTTTTGCTCCAGTCGCCTCCTAAAAATTGTTCACCCTATTCAGACCCATCATTGAAATCCCAAAAAATTGCGAGGAAAAGGTGGTCCATATAATTTGAGGAAAAGTCAGAAAACACTTGCTAGGGCATAACGGTAGCTAGCGCTAAGAAGTTCTCCACTTATGACTCGTCCAGGCATTACGTCCTCATGAACTTTGACAAAAAAGTGTTTAATTACGCTGAAGTAAGAATGAACTGATTCCCCAGTCAATAACCGGGGTAGACAGCACCCGGATGATACTTTCAGATATCAAGTGACCTTTCGTTATTATCTGCAAATCATAAGTTTTATGAGAACCATAAAGCTGCTTGATATACATATGTGATGTGAGGAGATGAGTGATGTCATTGCAGGTTGTTTTGTACCAAAAAAGCGTGCGAAGGCGTATTAGGCATCCCAAGACTGTGCCGCATTAGAGCGTTCAGGGAAAATGTGGGCACTGTTTAGTTCAACCCATTGTTACTATGAGAATATAAACTCTTTGGATGTCAAAATCGTACTTTCACTTTTTAAAGATTTTTGCATAGTGTTTGCTTATAAAAAAGCGTGCATTAAAACTAAAAGAGGAATGAACAATTCTACTGTTTTCAATGCATTATCAGAAGGGTACGTCACGCAATCGATTGGGGAGAATTTCACTTCGAAAATACCGGAATACAATCTACAAAGAAAACATGACTGAAGAAGCACGTGAGCAGCAGTAACAGAAATAACAAGGAGTAACCACTATATTGCAGAATCACTGATTACTTACTGGTCTGGGCAAAAAT
Organism: Scolionema suvaense; assembly: GCA_027575255.1. Taxonomy (NCBI): domain Eukaryota; kingdom Metazoa; phylum Cnidaria; class Hydrozoa; order Limnomedusae; family Olindiidae; genus Scolionema; species Scolionema suvaense. The sequence continues at coordinate 11,404 of JAOBRC010973113.1, read as the reverse complement.
GACTTATAACGTACAGGTTCCTTAAGCAGTATGGAGGGCAGGGATTCCCAGCTAACGTACCTTAAAAATGGTAGCAAGGCCAGCAATCATGGTAGAGATACAAGGAACACTATCTGCATCAGGACATAGACAGTAAGCAATAACAGGTATATAAAGATTAGCAAAGAAGAGATCGAACCAAAGTTGCCTATTGGATGCAAGTTAGCGATGTGACGCCTTAATATTGAGGACATGACCCTGGGAAAGTCTTGCAAGGACACATGCTTATGTGTAGCATGCGTAGTTTAACAAAATTTTTGCTCGATCACACCCTGATTTAGGGTAAAACTGTTTCTCGGTAACCCTGTTTTAGGGAAATGGAGCAAAATTTACTACCCTGGTAGGCGGCACGTGTCGTATCTTGGTATGGTAGTACTCTCCCGGGATTTTCAACCACTTTACTGACATATTTCACACTATTTCTTTAAGATTTCGAGTTCTTGCAAGCATTGCTGTAAAGATTTCCTACCTGACCGTTGGATTAACGGCATTTTTCGGTACTGACAACTTGCTTTACAATGGATTTGCTTCATACGGAGTATCATGGGTGAAATGGAGTTCCTTGAATAACACATACGCACACGATTACATGGGTTTGAGAGACTTTCCCAAGCCAGGTATGCACTAATTAAATGCGTACTAGTGTTTTTTTCTTATCAAGATTTAACCCTATCAGACGCGGGTTTTTTGAGCTTCAAAAACTCATGGAGGGGGCTTTTTTTCCCCCTGCCTCGTTCTGGTCTCTGTTTCGGAGCAGTTACGAAGCTAAAGTTGGTAAGAGGGTTTCCTTTACCCTACGAGAGTTTAAAATTGCAGGCAAAAATTTCTCTCCCAGACTCCCTGAAATACGACGTCACGTGTTACCATATTTGAAATAACGCATGTGTTGCCCTTCTTTGCCGAAAAGTCACGTTTTTGTGCATAAAAACTCAATACTTGAGTCAAATTCGCTGAAATTTGATTTGTTGAGTTTATTGGTATCTTTCCAGAAATGTAGTTTAATATTTTTGGATCACATTGCTTCTACTCTTTAGGAAATGCCTTGCTTCCTCCATTCGGATATTGCGAAGTTTGGGAATCTGCACTGGACAAGCTGGTGTCGAAAACCAACCACTTCAAGTTTGTTTGCGAACTTTCTCAGAACGTTTTATACCAGTATTGCTTTGTCTTACTATGGTAAGTTCCCAACAGTTCTTTTTGCTTCGTCCTACTATGGTAACTATCCAATAATTCTTCTTTAACCAGAAGTTTTTAAATCACTCCAGCCCCCTCCCTTTCTCTCTTTTCCGTCTGCATTTGCATGAAAATGCTGTAGCTCCAAGGTAAGATTCGTTAAGGGTAGTGTCTGTGGGATCAGAAAGAAAATCCAAACCTCATCTAAATGATTTCTCCACAAATCTTGCAAGAACTCGAAGTGGTGTATATGTACTCCACGATTAGAACGGATGAACACCAAGGTAAATACTCACTAGCCACTGAATAAAGTTTTTCTTTTGATAGCTCAGATTATCCTAAATAGTTTGTTAACTGTTTACAAAACCAGCAACCAAAACTGTCAACAACAGCAACAACAACAACAACAACAACAACAACAGAATAAAGGCACTAAAATCTATTAATGCTGAGACTCCTTTTCCTTTACTATTAGCTCTGCTTATACTCTGAACGCGTTTGATGAAAATTAAAACTTGTTAATATTTCCTTCTAAAGAACGTATCTCCACAATATGCGCGGGGGGGGGGGGGGGGGGGGGGCATTGCCAGATACAAGATACCAAGACGCAAAGATAAATGGCAGTTGGAAAGTAGGTTCCTATCGGGCAAACGTTTCGTAGAGGGTGCTTCTCGAAACCGTAAGTTCATCAAAGAGATTGACTAGCACCTTTTATAGGACTGACGTATGTAATGTTGTGATGCCTTATTACGTGGATTGTCGTTGATATTAGTATTTACACACAAATAATGTAGTTGGTGAGATGTATCCTTTTGTTTGCTCAGGTTTGAAACATGTTTACTGTGTTGCAGCGATCGAGGAAACAATTCGGTTTGCTACGTCCACTACGAAACAATTACTAAGTAATTATTTCAGCCCAAACACGTGACTACAATCTTGGCAATAAATTTATGGATTTTTTTGCATTTTTCAGCCTATTTTCTAAAACATGTTATCCAAATATTGATATTTCTGAAATACTGATAAACTCGACGTAATCAACTGATTTCATGGCTATAATGAGCTACAGAGCATCAAACTAGTACGGATTCATTGCCAAAACGTGTTCACCCGTCACGTCAGACGGTTGTAAATAAGAATAATTGGCAAAATCTCGAAAACGTTGGCTTGGTCACGAAGGGGGGCCATTTCAAAGTTCTAAAAGTCCGAGCCATCAGACCGAGTCTTCAATCCGTGGAAGTAAACCGTGAACGCTTCATTTTCTCCGCGGCTGGATAATATCATTAGTCTTTTGTTTCTGGGGACTAGCAAGCGTCGTATTTTGTGTTTGTCTATTTATATTTTTACCACAATTATAGTTAAGAATGCTAGCTTTTTCTGAGAATCGTGTGAACATACCCATGGCAAATTTTCCGGTGCAGATCTTCTTCAAAATAACTATGCAAAATAAATTGATTGAGAATGAATTTTTTTAAAAAAAGTTTACAGCCCCCCTCCCTCGCCAAAAAAACCCCACCAAAACACAACCACAAACCAAAACAAAGAAAGAAGGCGTATTTAATAAACAACAACGCGTCCACCTTCGTGCTATGCCCCGGACTACAAACACAATAAAACTTATCCACAAGCTTTGAAGGACTTGCAATTTGTAACTTTTGAAAATCATGTTTTCGAGATGCAAATGTGTCGGCCAGGCGTGACAGGAATTTTTTTTTTTTATTTTTAATTTTTGAATGATGGTTGGTACACGTAAGCAACGTTTTTATAAGCAACACGAAGCAAAAAATCTCTAAAATATAACCAAACGCTAAGGAACACCCTGCGGCTTAGATTCAGCTGGCAAGCTGACAAATTCTAAGGACATAAGCAAGTTAAAAGTTGTCACTCAGACGTTGTCGTTTTTGCGATGCTTTTGAAGACTTGGATTAATATGCACGCCCTTGTAAAAGTAGTCATTCCTAGCTTAGCTGGGATGCGAACTAGACACTTATATTTATACATGTACCATTGAATTATTATCGTAATGTACCGTTACAAAGTCTATACAGGAATTAGCAACACCTAAGCAACACGCATGTTTGTACCAAATGCTTCGTCTGCAGTTGCAGTTTGTGCTGTTTCTGATTCAGGTGGATGATGGTCATCGGTATCGTACTAGCTTCACTGAGTCTTGCCTGGCTGCTGGTTCAATATACCCTTCATGTAACACGTATGCGTCGCTGGACATCCCCGATTTCTGACATATACCACAGTCTTACATTGCGTGAATTGTGTTATCTGGATTACTTAGCCATGAAGAACACACCGATTTTCAACGATGTTCAGGAAGAACTGAGAAAACTGTATACAGTGCACATGCATCCGCGAGTTGAAGCGCTGACTGAGGAAGCCAGAGACAGCGGTTGCTTTCCAGACGTACTTAGTGCACGACATCGCAGGTAGTCCGTAAAAACGTGGTGCGTACTAGAAGTACTAAAAGTTTATCAGATTATCAATTTTTGAGAAAGAATTTTATGATTAGCGATATGATTATGCTCCTTCGTACAATCTTATGTTTTTTTAGGTGACATAGACCTTTTCGCAAACCATAATCATGCAATACATTGTTTGTTGGCCAGGGGGCACATTAAAATTAATGTTTATCCTGTTGGGACGGGGGAGGGGATGGATTCTGCTCATCCCCCTGTTACAAAATTGATCGTCGCTGCTAAGTGCTATTGTGTCACCATAAAACTTAATGAGTTTTTATAGAACTTATTTAGCAACATTTTGGTCTGAAAAAGATTTCTGCGTAGGTGACCCACTGTACGTGAGAGGCATATTGTTTCAGGCTATTGGCAAGAAAGTGCCGTTTTTTCTGACTGAAAATCGTAAAAAGGTTCGATCAACTCACCAGAACGCAGCAAAACTCCTGGAGATTAATTAGTAATCATCAAAAATGACATTTGGAGTAGTTTGGAAAATTATTCGAACAACAGGTACCTGTTTGCAGGTCTTAATCGAGGCAACACTAAATCTGAGAAAATTCTTTGTTCTGGGTCGATTCTTTGTTACCATTTTTTCATTACCTAGAGATCAGATCTGTGTACCAAGTTTCAAGGATGTTGCTATTTCCCTTCCTGAAATATCGAGAGGGAAGGAGCGGAATCTGCCCCCTCCCAATGCATGAGCAACCCCCCAAAGCCAGATCCAATAGGGTTAAAATGACAAAAGCAAATAGTCTTATGTTTTAATCAATTTGCTGTCGCAGGCAACAGACCTTTTCGCAAATCGTCATCATCTGATGCAATGTAGGATGGCCAGGGGGCAAATCTCGTTAAGATGGTAACAGACATCCCTGAGGGAGATTATTTTAATGCCTGCAAAGCGGATGTAATGGTCTGCTGACAGCAAAATTGGTAATGACAGAAGACCATTTGTTTTTGTCACTGTGACGTTAATTTTAATGTGCCCCCCTGGCCATCCCACAATGCATTGCTTGATGACATTGGCATTAAAATAGGGGAAGACAGCTACCATGTTAACGAGATTTTCCCCCTGGTCATCCCACAATATACCGCATGATGAAGATTAGCAAACAGGTTTGCAGTCAATCAGCCCTGAAACAAGTATCACATCTCTGTAACCAATACTGTGGACATGGAGTTCGACCATATGTTGACTAATAAATTTTGTTCCATGAAAGCAAGAACTTCCTTGATGAAAGTTAAGGACAGGCCTCTTCGGTCTATTTCAGTTCTATTTTTTACTTTCACAAGAAATTTTTAAGAGGATAGTTTTAAGACTCTCAAAATGAGGTTTAAAATGATTGAAGTCACAAGAGATCATTACCAAAACATAAACCAATATACATCCGAACCAAATTTACCCGTGCCGAGCAGTTTGTTATTCATGGAAGTTTGAACGTTCGGCCATCGCCATTGCCACTGAGTCTGTACGATGTTTCGTCATTTAGCTATACGCAAATACTCGCTAATAAAGAATTCTTGTGTTTATAGCTCAAATTTCTGAAACTATCACAATTTGTTTGAGAATAAAGTTTTTAAAGGAAGGGTAACGTCAAAAATGAGATTTTGGTAGATGACAGAGCACATGAAGACATGACAGTTGGTGGTTATTTCATGACAAAAGCTTGAGTAGTTTTGGAGATATTCAACGTCAAAGCTTAGTAGCTACCATCTTGATTTTGATGATGTCATCGGTGTACCGTTGCTAAGCATTACCACGTCCTTAGCAACTCATAACCTTTTGTTAGATTATATATTTTCTTAAACAGATCTTTGACATATTATTATCCATGCTTTGTGATAAAATGAAAGAAAAAAATGCTCTAAAGCTATTCAATAGTGAGTATTTTGGAAGTAAAGTTTGGATAATTTGAGTGGTACACTAGTGACAACATGCATAATTTAAGGCAAGATGGTTGCTACTGAACTTTGACCCATGAAATAAAAATTAAATGTTACGTTTTGGTGTGCTCTAGCTAGTTAGGTATCCGCTACCAAAATTTGATATTTGACGTAACCCTTCCTTTGAGTCAATTGGATTAAGCAGACTGGTTTATAAATTTGTGTAGAGATTGACCGATTGACAAAAATATACGAATTTTCATGATTATTTTTACTCTTTGCTGCTTCTCTTGACTCTCAGCGATAGATGTGCTAGCTACTGTAAGGAGCTCATGTGGAGTACAACAGTTGTGGTCAAACATCTGCTGTTTTGTAATATCCTGATTTGTTGTCTTTTCAACAAGATGCTAATTAAAAGGAACACAAGGCTGTACACAGCCACAGCGTTACATAACTTACGACAGATATGCTTGCAATTTATGCTGTTCGCTAAGTTGCCGATGGTTTGGCTCTCTTGAGAAAAACCAGAGAAAGGTTGATAGAATTGAAAGTTGTGTCGCGGTGTATAGAAGTTATCATGAAGTAAACTGGATTGCTCTACGTGTGGTAGAAGTGGTAATTTATAACACCTGTGTAGCATTGTGTTGGTTTTTTTTTTCTGAAATTACATATGTTAGAGCTTCGGAAAAGGATACTTGGGTCGTATTAATCGCTTATAGAAGGAACAGTCGTATACCTAGAACGTTAAGCTTCTGTAATCTTCATGAGCCCTGTCATGCAGTAACATTTCACATTTTCCTGAACTAAACTCTACAGTACCTCTTCTGTTACATAAATATTTTTGTCTTTTGACACATTGTGTTATCTTGATAGTTGGTCGTATATTGCTGGTGATTTTCCAGACGAACGAACTGCATTCACAGTGTTTATTCTATTTAGTAGCAGTGTTTTATTTTCATTTAGTTATTTTGTTTGATTTGATTTTTTTATTTTTCTTTCTTTGCTTTTACCTTTTAGTAGAGGGAACTCCCATTTTCAACTACATCCTCGTATGATTTTAACAACCTTTTTCAGCAAGAAAAGACCCATATCCAATCTGTTCTCAATAGGCTGGAATAAACGACAAAATTGATAGCTTTCCAAGGTATTGCAACAATTCAGGTCTTTCGTGTAAGCATTACTCTCAGCAGTCATTCTATACAAAAATTCCAAATAAAGATGTGAAGATACGTTTATTCCATCATAATACAGTATTTGGAGTTTAAACGCTCATCATACCGAACTTGAGCTCCTTCTGAATTCATTGTCAATGGAGTTCGATGTTATCTGTTTAAATGAAATATGGAGTACAAATCTAACCTTTCTCACTCTTGTCTCAGTGTATAACCTGGAATACGAACCTCCTCAATTATTAAAAACTGGTGGAGTGTATTTTATAAGAAAATTGCTCTCGTCAATAAACGGAATGACTTAAAAAATCTCATGCCTAAATAAACTTGTAGAAGATCTTTTGGTTAGAAGTGCAGACAGTTCATCTCAAAATGATCATTGGTACCGTGTACCGCCATCCTCAAGGTGATATGAAGTCCTTCTCTGAAAATCTTGGAAATATATTAGAGAGCCTTAACTGCGACCGTACATGGGAACTGTGTGCAATTGCAGGAGACTTTAATATAGATATTTATTGAAATATGACTCTCATCACTCTTCTCCGGGTTTCTTTGACAATATGAGCCAATATTCATTCATACCCATGATACATTTGAAAACAAGAACAACCAACTCTCATGCATTATTAATTTATAATATCTTCCTATGTCAACGGAAACCAAAATACGATCAAGTAAGGAAATCAGGGAACCTACTTTCTGATATTAATGACCATTTACCTAATTTTCTAACAATATCCTATCCTCAAAAAATCACAACACCAAATCGGCCGTGCATAAGAGTTTTCAACGCAAAAAGGAAATAATCCTTTGCATTAGAACTAAACAATATAGGCTGGGACGACCTATGCGACAAGTCTGATGCCAATTCCATGTTTACCAGCTTCTATGAAAAATGTACGGACACATGATGAACATTTCCCACTACAACGCGTATCTAGGAAACGTTCCAAACCGCAGGTTGCAAAACTCCTTCGTAAAGCAATCAGTAAGAAAAATAACTTGCTGCAAGAATCAATCAGAGGTAATATACCCAGAGAGACGTAAAAGATATCGAAACAAGGTCCGCTTACTACTTCGAGAGGCTGAAACCAAATATTACCAGGAACTTTTCAATGAACCTAAAAACAGCATCCGGAAAATGTGAAAACATATGGGCAACATTCTTAATCCTACTAAACAGAAATCTTTCAATCCTATTGCAAAAATCGTTGAAGACAACCAAGGAGGTTAAAATATAATATATTATAATTATGTAAACCTCCTTCAGACCACGTAGCTTTTACTTCAGACGCCGACATTGCCAATTGCATTAAATAGCTTCTTTTGCAAAATTGGTGAAAATCTTGCCTCTCAACTGCCACGATCAACACGATCATTCAAGTCATACCTCCCGGTAAAATCTAGACGAAGGAAACCTCTCACTGCCAATCTTCTTGGACCTTCAGAAGGCTTTTGACACAGTAAAACCACACTATCTTACTAGACAAGCTAAATTACTACGGGATAAGGGATACTGCGAATAAATGGTTCCAATCATACCTTTCTAATCGCAAAAAGTATACTGTCGGAAACGGTGTTCATCTTCTTTACACCCAATCTCCATTGGCGTTCCACAAGGTTCAATTCTTGGTCCCATACTTTTCTTGTTTCACATCAACTACATGGCGAAATCATTATTGAACCCACGGCGACCATTACCAGATGATGCAAATTTACTTCTTTGCAATAAAAATCATGGACCAACTTTTTTGCGACACACAAAATGAACTCAACTCTTTATCGGATTGGATTCTTGCCAACCAACTACGTCTAAGTTTTGGGGGCAAACAAAGACACCATCTTTCTTCTTTTTCAACCTACTAGCCTAAGGAAAGGCAATAATCAGCACCCTAAACTCTTTATACAGCAGACAGAAGTTGAGTAATCCTCATATGCTAAATACTTAGGACTTATGCTTGACGATCGCCTCTCCAGGGAAAAACACGTTAAATATCTAGAAACTGAAGTATCAAGACATCCTTGGCCTGTTCTATAAAGTAAGGCACCGTCTCCCTTTCAACTGTCGTAAGGCAATATTTCAATCGCTTTTTGCGAGTCGAGTAAATTCTTGTCTCGAAATTTATGGAATACATTGCAGAACATATTGCAACCCATACAAAAACTTCAAAACAAGTTTATTCGTGCTCTTAACTTCAAGACTCGGTACATTCCTATCAACGAAATGCACAAAACGTTTAACGCCCTAAAGCATTCGGACAGGTTTCAACTTCATATTGCGCTTATAATTCACACTCTTATAAATAAGCCAGATTCTGTTCCAGTACTCTTAGATTCAAAAGTGAAATCCGGCCAAGCTGTCCATAAGCGTACTGCAAGGCACAGCCAATTGATGTATAAGAAACTATGCAAAACAGCAATTGGAAAAAAGGCGATGTGTTCAACTGATTCTAAAATCTGGAGCGAACTCCCAGCTCACAAACGATCAGATACAGAGAGAGGGTCATTCAAAAGTGAATTTGTTAAAGGGAAGCTTGAGTCGTATCATGATAGTCAACTCAAATTTGCTCCTAACATGTTCTAAGTCTCGTATAGATTTGTAAAGTGGATACTTTAATTTTTTAAGTTTTTTTCTCTCCCTGCTCCATGATTACTTTGATTTTTTCCCATGCTCTTATTCCCTTGCATACGTGTTTGTTTGATTGTGCAATTACTTTTCCTTCCATGTTCGTGGATCCGTTGTTGCTTAAGCTTTCTCTATCTCTTTCCTTTTCATATGAGTCCATTAGATTTCAACCTTCCTCATCGGGCCGGTCTACTACTCTTCTTCTCTTCTGCTTTTATTCTTATACCTGTATATAGTTATACGTGAAGTTTTGTTGGCCCTTTTCTGCTGTAAATAGCTATAGAGTGGACCGGAAATATAAATACAATACAATGAGTAGGATAAGAAATTAAAATGGAATTTCTTTCAGCAAAGTTGCACGATATTGCTGGAAACTCTCTCCAGGGGTACGGGGTAAACCAAGCTAAAGCTGTTGCCTAATTATGGCTGGATGTATTATGTCATCTCTAAGAAGCAAATGCCGAATACGATTGCCGAGACATTTTATCTTCCCTTTATCTAATTCCCATGCTTTTTTTTCTGCATCTGTCTTTTACAACTTCCGTTCTTTAAAACATCATTTTAAGGCAAGGGAATGCATCTGACGTCCATACACACCCGCATGTAATGCCAACTATTGCGCAATACACATTACCTTACTTCACAGCACATACCAGCATGAAGTCACGAAACAAGTGACGGAGTCAACATTGATTGCTATGTAGATTGTATTATTGTCTAAGATGTGAAAGAATAACACAAATGCATTATATTTGCCCTGAAATAGCAGTTGCTCCCTTCCATACTACTTTCTGCCTTGATTTCATTGGAATCATGTCTTGCTCTAGCCTGCTCGCTACTCTGCTCAAAACTTATGGTTTCTCACAGAATCTGCTCACAATCGCTCAGTTGATGTACAGACCCATAGTGTGCACTGGAGGTCCACCCCCTGAAATTTTTACCCCTCCCCCTAGATGAAGTTACCTCCCACTGACTTATAACGAGTTGACCTCCCCCCGTGCCCCCTGAGACCGTCATGTACGGAGGTAAACAAACATAAATTGAATTATGTTACGCCAACTCATGCTACAATAGTACTAGTAGACAAAACTTTGCTCTTTTGCTGGAGTTAAGTATAAACATCTATAAATAGTACATAATACAAACATTAGTGGCCTACCACAGGCAGAAAATTTTAGGCTTACAAGTTGGATTATTACTTTATAACAGGTTATTGCGGCTAGTGCCTCTACTCCCCCGCTGGAAAATTGACTCCCCCCTAAACAGGTTTAGACACCCCCCACCCCCCAGAAATTGAAAATTGTACAATTCCTCCCTAAACGGAAAATCGAAAAATTTGGACAACTTTTGCCTGATTTTCAGAAAATATGACATAATTAAAATACGCACTTTAGGCGCTAATGTTAACAGATCAACCAACCAAATAAACACAGCAAGGTTGGGATGTGAACAGGCCAGTCTTACTCATCAAATTCTCTAAATCTTACGACTATCATTATTAAAAATCTTGACCAAAATCAGTTTTTGGACAACATTTTGACAAGGATAGCCTATCTTAGGAGCCATAGAGTTGGACTGCCTATGGGACTCCATTGAATTTCTTCCGTTATATTTTCAATTATAATTCTGGCTTTCCGCGTGCTTCTTAATTACAACTAGATCATCGACTTTGACCAAAGGTAGTTAAAAAGATATTTGATAATAGCTTATCCTTTGTCCAACCTTTAAGGTCGGTGCCCGCTTGCCTTTAACGCCATCGGGTTATGCGCTAGACTTGACAGTCTCCCTTTCTTCTACTCCCGATCGATATCCTGCACCATACCACTACCCAGCGCTACCCTGGTTAGAATAACCCGCCGACTGACAACTGAGAGGCTGAGAGGGGAGACTTGAATATTCGGTTGACGAAGTGAAGGTCTTCTCGAATTGTTGATTCGTTCTCTGCTCATCACTTCACTATCACTCACTATCACCCTAAAAGTTAAGACGGGTAGGGGCTCAGTAAAACCTAGCACTGAGTGATAGTGAAGCGATGAGCAGAGAACGAA
>JAOBRC010972002.1:0-16435 GCA_027575255.1 Scolionema suvaense | reverse complement strand
AAATCTGCTTGTTGTTATTTTGAACTGTTCAAGATCGATAATTTACTGACCAGGTCATCCGTCACAGGCGTCTTTAAAGAATCATCTTGACGTTGCAGACAACCACAAGATCAGATAAACACTCCAGAACCATCCTTAGTCTGGTCACCAAGCATCCGTTCACCGACGATCGATCAGAAACTCATGCCTCAGCACTGAAAAGTTCTTCTCGTGAGTTGAATCAAGCGAAAGGAAAATAAAGCTTGGGAGCAAGGCTACATCATTGTGGACATGCAACTCAGAACGAAAAGAGAGGCACTTCACCGAATACATGCCTAAACAGGGCGCCCCTGGACACCCCTACACTCCCCTAGTTCGCCCTTACACATCTCTTATCTACCCCTGAACATCCAATTTCACTTCTACAATGCCGGACAAAAATTTTGGCACCAAAGGCTTTTTAAGCCAATGCCAAAACATGATTTTTCAAAATGCAGAAATAGGAAGTCTCTCAAGCAAAACCCAGCATCCCACGCTGATTTGCGGCTCGGCAGTTGTCGACCTATTTTCATTTACCCATGGTACGGAACATGGCAAAAACGAGCATGCGTACTAATATATTTTCACCGGGATTGTGGACTACCCTCACCTGCACTAGACATGCCTATTTATTCTCCCTTGGCGGTGGGCACTTAGCAGTAGGGCTTTACGAAGGAGACAACGAAAGGAACAAATCTACAGACCGAATGACCATCATTCATCTTATGGGGACACCTAGTCACCGAACATGATTAGGAAGGAAACCGAATGGATCAACACTGTTTGTCCCAAATAAATGTACCGACGAGCTAATAAGAGCTTCCGAGCATTTACTTTTCAAGCATGCTTGCTGTTCATACATTTTAGCTACAATCCCAGACAATATTGGTCCAAGGCTATGTTTTGGCCAAAAATTGAAAATGGATACGTATTGTCGAAAGTTCTGTACCACCAGTAATATAAAAATAAGCCGACAAGTACCAAACCACCGCAAATCAGGGCGGGACGTTGGGTTTTGCTTGAGAGACTTACTATTTCTGAATTCGGTTGATGAAACGAAGATCTTCTCGAATTGTAGATTCGTTCTCTTCTCATCACTTCACTATCACTCAGTGCTAGGTTTTACAGAGCCCCTACCCATCTTAGCCTTTAGGAATTTCGCGCTTACTATTTCTTTCTTTTTAAACTCATATTTTGGCATTTTTCGGGTACCTGCAGGGCGTGGTAGGGCTTGTTTTGGGGCGTAGCTTGGTATTTTTCATTTTTCAGGTACTTAAGAGAACAAAGAGGGTGGAATTCGATCTGCTAGCGTAAAATGCTAGAAACTGAGCTTAGACGGTATACAGAAGCTGCTAAACATCTGCAAAGTGTTTTTAAAAGACTGATTTTGCGCGATATATCTTGTCCGGGATTGTAGCATGCCTTGCGGAACCATGCAGGCATCCAAAATGCTATTATTCGAAAGTCAGGTCAGGAGACTATAGCAGTGATTGGTAAGGAAATTGCCAAGGTAAAGCTGATGATGGGCTGATGCTCAGGAGATGTTTAAAAAATTTGTCCTATCTCAGACTCTGAAGCTTATAAAAGTGATGCTTATCAAAAGGAATGTACCTTATCGGACAAAACAATGTCGGACAAAAGTGACGATTTTTTTCGCAGGTGACGAAAATTTTGTCCGACGAATAGTTCTGTCCGACGAAACATTTGTCCGACAAATAGGTTTGTCCGACGAAAAATTTTGTCCAAAACAAAATTTCAAATTTGCCTGCCTAAACTTTGTTTTCCCGTTTATGCATTAGGTCTTCATCAACTTTACTTTCTGCAGACCAAAATTTTTTGCCATCAAAATCGTTTCACACCCAAAACATCAAAGAGCCATTATTCCTTGCGGCAAAACGTGAATCAAATCCCCGATGGCGGCCTTACGATTATGTGAAAATACACAAATGCAACCAAAGAGAACTGTTATGTGTCTTATGTGTATTGACACATTTTGCTCAGAAAATCCACAAAAAAGAAAAAGTCAAATTGGACTAAATTATTCGTCGGACAAAAGTGACAAAATTTTCCGGGGGTGACGAAAATTTTGTCCGACGAATAATTTTGTCCGACGAATAATTTTGTCCGACGAAAATTTTGTCCGACATTGTTTTGTCCGATAAGGTATGATCTTTTCACGGGGTGGTCGGAGAGAGGCTTAGGATTTTATTTTCTCGTGGCTTCTTCCTTGTTTGTAATTATTTTGAAATGTATCAATCTATCTGCCTACATTTGATATTTGTGTACATGGTGAAAATTGGCAACAATGCTTGAAGCAACCCTATAGTGGCCCTTCTTTGATATCCTATTTTTTTTCCTTTTCACAAGCCAAGCTTTATTTTGCTGAGTATAGAATTTATCGATTCGTACTCTGACCAAATTTGAAATGTTTCGGGTAAAGTGGTCACTCCATTTAAGCAAATTTCCAAATAAAGGTTAAAAATGCCTGAAAAAGTCAATTTTCATTCCAGTGGAATATTGTTTCAATGCTGCAAATACTAAGTAACCGGATAAAGCAGATTCAATAAAACAAATTCCAGTGAAATTGACACAAGTTTTAGTTTTTTACGGACCAAAACATGATTTTGGGGCAAAGTCAGGCAAAGCCTGGACTATTTTACACATGTTAACAGCTGACGTCATAGCTCCAGTTTACTATTACAATTTACTATTTTGAAGTCTTTTAAGGTTGAGGGAACTTTCTACCAAGTTTCAGTACCATGGCTATTCCAAAACAGAAGATAACACAGCGGGGGTCTCCCTCGGTGAGTTTCAGCCGGAAATAAAGCTGCCTAGGGGTGGAGTCGGGGTATTCTCTATAGGCCCTTCCCAATATATAATTTCTAACGACTTCCATCACTTAACACCCAAAAGATAGGGAGGAATATAAAACTTAGAGGCTCGTTTGGTTTCTCATTCTTGCAGGTAGTCTGTTTCAATGATCACAATTCTGTACGACACAAGCAAGCACAACTTACGTGGTTTCTCTATACCGGTCCTCTTGATACTGACATAACCTTCCTACAAAATTTAAGTTCATTCTTACCTTAGACATCTATCAAGGCTGTAATAATGACACATACTTCAACAAGAATTTGTACTCAGCAATGCTATACGAGGGATGTTGAGGCGTATCTAGGGGCGTCCTCGCTTTAGTATGTGCGTGTGATGTGAACAGAACGACAACGAGAAGAAGTTTTAAGAACTTTCAGTACCCGATATATCTTTGGCGTACGTCAGCATGTTTTAGTACCTACTATGTGCTATGTCATTGTGGCAAAGCGGTTAAACACGTTGTATCTCTGTACAAGTTATATCTCTTTTCAAGTTTGAAAAGCAATGTACGTATGAGCCCTCTGTAAAGTTCGAAGGCTGAATTACTTTCAGAGAGGCCTTTTTGACGCCTCAGACTGGTGACTGACTATTCTGATTTTTTATAAGAACTTACCTTGTTGGAGAAAAAGGCTTCCACGTTCGTAACTTAGGTCAAAATTAAGCCTAAGAATGTTCCTAGGTCGTTCTTAGCTTCCTTAACGGAAAACCTCTATTGCCACCAAATATCATTTTTAGGTACACAATCGACATAAAAAATCAGCCTGGACCGTCAGCACGCAATAGTCGACTGCTAAACAATGAGTGTCTTACAGTGAAATTTATACAAAATCCTACTTTTACAGAACAATTCTTCTTCAATAGAAGCCTTAATGTTCTTAGCATGTTCTTAATTTTTCGCTCTTCAAATTCTTATGTTCTTATAAATTTTGTTCTTATACAAAAAATGTACCACATTTTTGCTGCCTTGGTCTTGGAAGAACCATCAACATTAGTTAGGTTTTTTCTATCGCAATATGACACACAGACTTTTGCTTAAAAGTGCGATTCCGGTCAAATATATTGACGCGCATGCGCGTTTTCGCAATGTTCTGTTCCACTAGTAAATGAAAACATGTCGACAAGTACCGAGCCGGTTTTGCTTTCGAGACTTATTCTGACTTTGGAAGATTCAAATTTTGGTGGTCGTCACGGTGTCTCCAGGGTGTGGTAGGACTTGATTTTGGGCGTGCCTTGAAAGTGGGTGGAATTCGGTCTACTTGCGTTACGTGCTAGAAACTGCACTGAGATTGTTCTTCGTGGTTGTACCACTAGTGATGTGTTGCAACAGAGGCAAAAACTGCAACGAGTCCTTATCAACAACGACTCCTTACAACAAATTATATAAGGAAGTGAACAAATCAAAGGCTTCGAATTCCGGTATGAAAGCAGTACACGCCCTCAAAGTTGCTCAACCAAACCGGGGAAACCTCGTACATACGACACCTTCTATTGGAGCTTAGCAGCCCTCTATCGACACAAATATGTGGTATGGTCAGAAACTGCATTTCTTCTTTATCCCTACCAAGTTTCGTGGATGCGGTATCATTATTACAAAAGTTTGAAGGGGGTGGCGAAAAGCCCATACTCCGTGAACGTTCGTGAACCCATGCAATTCTGTTTCATCCATTTCAGAACAAGTATTCATCCAGTGGTTTTAAGTCCAAATTCTTAATTATTTTAGTAGAAGCTGATGGTCCCTTTCATTTCCTAGCAAGGCTAGTCAACATGTCACAGATTCAGTTGAGAAAAGCACTGTAGTTTTAGGGTGACCAAGGAAGCAGCAATGCTTATATACTCATGATGTTATGAAAAATGAAGATGGTAGCTGCTGAACTTTGGGATTTACTGTAGTATCTCCAGACCGACAATTCCGGACAAAATATATCGGAACTTTTGCTCTTTCCTATCTTTCCCCCACCCCCGTTTTTCAATGTTGATTCTGCATGCTCAGCTAACCATAACACTCATTTCAAATCATCAACATTGAAATAGGGGAGAGGGGAGACTATTGTATTGCAAATTGCTTCTCGAAAGATGGTGGTGTGAAAATGATACTTCGTTCCAAATATTTCGTCTGAGGGTGTAGATTAGCTTTGGTCATGAAACAAAGAGGAAGTGTCACTTTTAAATTTGTACTATCGCCTGCTGAAATTTCCTTTTTGACTCTACCATTCCATTAAGGCTAAAATACACCCTGAAATTAGCTGGTACAGATAGTTGGCATGTAAAAAATTGTACGGGTATCGTATCGCACTTACACATTCCAATCATTGCAAGTAGCCTGAGTGAACACTCTGCTCAGTGGTGCTAGAAATAACGGGGGTCGACCATATACAATGACGTGCGTTCATCCAATTAGCTGGCAAATTTTGAAAACCGTCCAATTTTTTAGAAACTTGGTCCAAGTAGGCGAAAAATTGTACAACTTTTCCGTTTACGCCATCCAAGCAGAGATACTGTAATGCTTCGATTAAACTCCCGGGGCGTTTATTAAATTTTGGGACTTTTTAGGGGGCGTGTATTCGAAGAGGCTTTTAAAATAGGGGGCGTCTATTACATTTTTATGAACTTCTCCTCTTTTTCTTATGAAAAAACTTTATACATCAATGAAACATACACTGGATTTACATGTCAATGCAAGGAATGCCTAGGTCAAAACATCATCGTTTTCATATTTACATGTACTTATACGAAATAAAGCCAGAAAACTGAAGTGATAATGACGTAAAACTGAAGGTATAATGTAGTTGTGGTAGTAGTTTTACATGTGTTCAGTGGTGTATCCCTAATGCACACCCCTCTAGGGGGGGGGGGGGCATCTATTCGAGGGGGCGTTTAATAGAGCGAGGCGTTTATTGAAAAATCTCCTGAAAAAGGAGGCGTTTATTCGAGAGGGCGTTTAAAAGAAGGGGGCAACTAATCGAAGCATTCCCATATCATCAGCCCATGGCATGAGATCGAGGCTGATGTTGACAATTTATGCATGCTGGGATATCTCGGGAAGTGTCTACTGGACCAATAAATTGGATCGTGTATTTTATGCTTTAGGAACTTCAATATCGAACTTCGATATGTCATAGTTAGTTGTATTACTTTTCAACATTTGCCATTCATATCTACAACCATTGCCAAAAAACATTCTCCAAAATCAGTTTGGTAAAGATATTTAAGAACGGATGGTCTGAAAATTTCAGAAACTTAGAGAGGACAGGTGCCCAATGAGATCTGTGAGTGGTATGGAAGGTAAAAGGTGCTGTTTTAGAGCAAATACAATGAACCTGTGTTATTCTTAGACACCAGGAATGTAATACTATAATGCTATATTCGTCAACAGGTCAGGCTAGCCTTAAACACTTGAAACATATTACGGGGTGATAATAAAATCAAGAAACGCGTGGCCAGCAATCATCGAACTGCAGCTATCACCACAACCCAGCACATACATGACCCTCAATCTGAACCTCAAAAAGAAATACCGTAATTATCTGAAAGAGCGCCCCGGCTTGAGTGAGCGCCCCCTCAAATGAGCGCCCCTCTTGACTGCGGAGAAATTTAATGGGCGCCCCGGCGTAAATTAGCGCCCCCCTTAAACCAGGAAAGGGTGCTCATATGGAAATTTGTAATGTATGATGTGCATGGGCGCTCACTCAGGTAGTTTATAATAATGACGATTAGAAGAAGAACTATCTTCAGTCAGATATTCTTTTTTTTCTTTTTATGTTAAGGGCGTTTACAACCACATTCCGTAATGATTCACTATTACTAGTACCTGCTTTACATTTTTTGTAATGAGCACCCTGGCTTGAATGAGCGCCCCCTCAAATGAGCACCCCTTCCGAAAGGTAGAAAATTAAATGAGCGCCCCGGTACTCATTCAGACAATTACGGTAGGCATATATGCTCAACTGGCACATCTCCTGCCAGGTTTCACCGTCTACTCGACTACTATGGCCTGGCTATTTACTGGGGTCCTTTTGTTGCCCTCATCCCCGCTCCTTGCAACCCAGCCAGCGTTTTGTTGCAAAGGCTTATTTATGATGTGTTGATACGATTCAGTGCTTAATAAGCATTTGTCTACTTTTATTTTATGCTGCATAATATATGGGACATCAAGCTTTAGCCAATACAAAGCACTGCGTCTTATTCCAATATTTATCCCTCACAGTCTCAACAAAGTTCGCTAATCTCAAACTCTGACTGGAACGAATGACAGCAGAGCTACTGTGTTTGGTGTAGAAATTCCTTGGTTTGATCTGGCCTGTTTGCAGAGCTCAGATCGCCACGATTTCGACCATATGTTGTATCAAAATTCCAGGGGTTGTACTTTGAAATTCCTGCAGCACAAAACTGCCTTTAGAAATTTTAACTTCTTCATATGATTTTATATCTGATATTTGGGAGCAAAACAAAAAGCTCAGGAACTACTATAGCTGCATTAAATAGTAGTTTGCTGCACCGCATTGCTTCCCCGACCCCCATGATGAAGGAATTTATTTTTATTTCCTTGTCATTATTGCCATGGTCTTTACCACGAGTAGTTTGTATAATTTATATAATTCTGCTGGTAACATACTTTTTCTTCTGTTTTTTCAGAGGAGTACTACCCACAAGGGCCATCATCTTCTCAAAAGATCTCAAAAGATCGAGTGAAGCGAGGTAAGGTCTAGTTCACATGGACTTCTCTCATAAATCCTCACGACATCGACTATTTTGCCGGTATGGTCTTATGACACCTGTATGTTGGCTTGAACAACGAATTGGTCGGAAGAGTAACGCTAATCGACCAAGACACTGCTTTACGACAACGACGAAGGCATTCACATGGACCAAGCTTTCCTTTCACCTTTCGCTAGCCACGTCCACACGCTTCGGCGATAGCGGTTGATCTTATCGCTCTCGACTTCAAGCGACAAAGAACGTGCACAAATATCAAACCACGTTTGATTTTAGCATTACAATCTCCTGGACAAAATATATGCGGAATTTCCCTAAAAATGACCAATGCTCTATTGAATTGACCCACAAGCTAAAGGTTATTGGACAAGGTGACAATTTCGCTTATCTTCTTTCGATATACTAGAATTGCAAGAAACTCAAACCGGACTGGCTGCGTATGGTTTTTCTGTTTTCGCAGGTGAATCAGCTGAATCATCATTCTCGATTTTTAAATTACCATTTCGTTCCGCCCTCTCCTGCCTCGATCCAGTAAATGGAAAGATAATGGAGCAGACTGGGAAGCTTTCACCAACTATGTCGAAACGGATATCGCTAACCTTCCGCATGAAGATAATCTACCCTTCGAGTCTCTAGATTTTAATAGATTCTCATTAACGCAGCCGACCTTCGAAAAAAATGGAAAACTGGATGACAACGCCAGTTAAAGCCCTCGTTAGAACTGAAACCACCTACGAAAAAAATTTCCATCCATCGTACTGACTGGATAGAAGCTTGTCAGGCAGCTAACAACGCTATCTGAGCTGCCCCGCAGGATTGTTGCCGCCACTATTTTGATAATGTCTCCTCAGAGCAAGATGAGACATGAATGTGGAAATTCATTAAAACCCTAAATGGCCACCCTGACACGAATTCACTCAAAGGATCATTTCTGGCCCAAAAGCGAAAGCTGATGCTTTTATCCAACACCGTCCATAAAAGACTCGAAGCATACGCAGCTGACCCAATCAGCTGCTAACCGTTTAATCTGATTGAAATTAAAACCACTTTCCGGAAAATGTGTCCGCGTGGCCCACCAGGAGCTGGCGATATTTCGTTCTCTTTTCTAAAGGCCTTATGGGCCACAGTACTGAAGGAACTCCTAGATATCTTTAACACTTCTTTGCTAAATGAGTTGGTTCCGATTATTTGGCAGTCCGCCATCACCATACCTATACTCAAGGCTGGAAAGAGCGCGAGCAAACTAGCTTCTTACAGACCCATACGTCTTACATCCAGTGTGGTGAAAGCATAGGGGGTGATGCTAACAGACCGTCTAAACTTCCTGGCAGAAATCAAATCATGGTTCTCAGGCCTACAAGCCGGTTTCCACAAGGGTCAATCTTGCGAAGACCAGATTCTGAAAATTGTCCACACAATTGAAGATGGATTTTAATCGAAACCTCCTCAATGATATATCCTCGTCCTTCTCGATTTCAATAAGGTCTATGATACTGTCTGGGGGGAGAATGCTAAAAGTTGGAGTCCTTCTTCAGATGGTACGGTGGTCAAAGACGTTCCTACGATCGACAAGCGAGAGTGAGCTTTAGCTTCCACCCTCAGTACTAGAAGAACAATCCACCAGGGACTACCACTGGAGTCTTTCTTTGTTATATCTATTCTCTTGCCTCTCTACTTCCTGCCCACCTCACCTCCTCTTTCTTTGTTATATCTTTTCTCTTGTCTCTCTCCTTCCTGCCCACCTCACCATGACCATGTTTGCCGCCAGTTGGCGCCAGTGGGTTTTCTGCACATTTGCTCTTTACGTGCTCTAGGACGAATTCCAATGAGGGTTTTCATGCAAGTTGTAATAATTGCAGATCATTCTGGATATTTTCATCTGCTGCTGCAATCACATGATTGATAGCGATAGCTTCAGTTGCAGTAAGGTCGGTTAAATTGTAGAGTTCTCGAATGGTGGACCGCAGAAGATGTGAAAAATCAGCAATATTGCACCCATGTGTATAACGTAAACAACGCAGTTTAGAAGCTAACGTGCACTTATATTCCTCACCACAAAATCTCTCCGCGAGCCGTGTTTTGATATCGGCAAATGTTATCGCGGGTGCAGCGGCGATAGTGTCCGTGACAAACTGAAATGCACGCGATTCCGTGCAACACAGGAGCATTGGACGATGTTGCTCATTTTTAATACCTAAAGCGTGTGATTGCGCACTGTGTAAAGCTTTGTGTGGTGTCACCACTAAATTTCTTGACAGTCGGAATTTTCACCACGTCGCCTTCAACCGATGATTACAAGTTCATCGCTCGGTAGAAGCTCCAATTGTTTTATTTGTTTCTTATGTGGTTCTACATACATGATCCATAACGGGGACAACTAATACTCAATATATATACTTCACAACTTTATCTTCCCGAGTATCTTTTCTTCTATATGACTTACGCTCAAGTCTCTAACTTACAACTCTACTCACAAATCAAGAGCAGTCGAATATACCTCGTGGAATATATCACGTGACCACGCTAAAACCAATCAGCTCATGCAAATATTATTTAGTCATAATTATGCTTATGCATACATTATTTCTTGCTACGCCACGCTGCATACTAAAGTGCGCATTTTCTAACACAACAGTCATCTACAAGCATGAACTGAAATCTCTCTCCCACATAGCAGATCGTCAGATCGATACCTGCATCCGGATTTTGGGCCTTTAATTCGATGATCCGTCGCGATGTAGGCGGTCCAGTGGTAATGATCATTGGATCCGAAGATCATTGCCACTTCTGCTACTGGATATGAAGACATAACAGCCCAATCACAACACACACAAAAAACTACAT
This sequence comes from Scolionema suvaense, assembly GCA_027575255.1. Lineage (NCBI taxonomy): Eukaryota > Metazoa > Cnidaria > Hydrozoa > Limnomedusae > Olindiidae > Scolionema > Scolionema suvaense. The sequence continues at coordinate 5,986 of JAOBRC010972002.1, read as the reverse complement.
ACTCACAATCACAATTCACACAACGAAACAATTTAGTACTTATATACACTTAAAAATGATGAAGACAGAGAATTTAATGGTGCAAAATAAATGAAATATGAACATGGTTACAGACACTACACATGCTACATCAAAGTCCATCAGTATGAAGTGATGTAGTCATCAACGGTCTCCAGATAGTTGATAACGGTTTTCCTGTCGGATCGAGAACGATCGCAGCTCATGCTGCGTGTTTCTCATCATGAATGAGATTCATGCGAGTTCAGATACTCCCAATGGAGATCATTAGACCATGGGCTATTTGATCGCTCATGAATTGAAAATTCATTCTCGGTCGGTTGCATGCAGCCTGATTTTACTTCTTCTTGAATAGTTATGTCGGCTTTTATCAGGCGAAGCTGTTGATTAAGCATATATTAACACCGTTTTTGTATCATCCGTCACGATGGACACCTTTTTGAGAAACAGAAAAAATCAGCACGACCTACCTTAGTGCTCAAGCTCCCAGAGTGAAGTCACGGGTGCTGCATACTTCGGAGCTCGACGGTTCCTCCTACAATTTTGGGCCATATGAGGGGGTCTTACTTGGGTGGCAGTACTCGTGCATCAAACTGGTCGTGCTGAGAATTTGGAAATTTGAAAACCCAATGCTCGGTTCTGTTTTTGGCTTACGATTTTGTACTACAGAAGTACAAATTATTTAAATATTTGGAACATCAATTCCCAAAACACACCGTGCATCACCCATCACTGAAAGAAAGCTCTGCTATGTGGCAGCAGTACCGAGAAAATCCCAATCGGAACGAACGTTAGACGACTCACTTCAACGCTTCGCATGCAAAGATCGTGAAGGGCGATTGAGACCTACTCAGACATCACAGTCAACAAAGGTCGATCTAGGATGTACGTTAACCGAACAGGCGTTAACCGAGCAGGCGATCCAGACAATGCGGTCAAGCAAGTATCGTGAATCCTGTTCCCAACAGACGACAAACATGAAAGCGAAAATTCACCGATTTAGTATGCGGCATGGTAGCCTTTACGTTACGTGTTTTGGGAAATATATCTAAAATTCTTGAGTCTATGCCTGTCCAATCAGAACACAGGTTGCGTGTACAACCCTACAATACCAATATACCGAGTATAAACAAGTTATCTGTTTTCTTCGAGTGAGAGAATAGACAGGAGCAATCTTTCTCTCCACCAAGCAGTTCGTCAGATCGATACCTACATCCACACACACACTTAAATTACGCTCCGCGGCCCATGAATGCTCTTTTTTTAACACTTGATCTTGTAAAGGCTTTTTGGTCTGGGTCGTGTAGCGCAAATTGCTGACCTGTTCTTCTCTGCAAGATTAAAACCGTTTGATTTTGAAGCCTTATCTTCCCATGAAGAACTGAGCACGTAAATACAGTGAAGCCCCTTAAGACGGGCATCCCACAAGACGGACAAGTCTCTACGACGGACAGTTTCTCGGTCCCCGGCAAGCGTAGGTGTCTTTCTTATAAAAAGACCTCTATAAAACGGACACGTGTAAGACAGACACCGCTATAAGACCGATACTTTTCCATTCTCCAAATGAAAATTTCTATTGAATAATGTCTCCTAAGACGGACACTGTGAAATAACTGTATTTTCTAATAGCTTAAATAATGATCTATTTCAATGCTTTACACATTCAGAATGTTCCAGGAACTGTTTTGAAATTCTTTTATACAACCAGGACACTGCTTTTGAATGGCCATTTTCTCTTGCGCGTACTGGTTGGTATCTGCAAAGCATAATCAGCTCCACCATTGACTCGCTTTCCGTCCAAAACACTAATTTCAATGAAACCTGAGAAACCTCTAAGACAGACACCTGTATAAGATGGGCACTTTTGCTTTCCTAGAATGTTGTCCGTCTTAAAAGTTTTTATTGTATCGAAAAAAAAAAGAATGTTCTTATTGCTTTGTATGATTGCACTGTCTGATCTTTTATCTCACAGCTGATGACGACAAGACTGTGAAGAGGTGCCAATCTGCATTGTATCAACTGCAACACGGAATTATTACACTTCACGATGAGTGCAAAGAAGATAATCCCATATACGAACGTGTACAAGAAATATATCGCTACATGAAGATTGCTACCAAAGATTGCGAGGTATTTCCTCCGACCCCGGTTGGATGAATGAGAAATGAATGGTACACCGATTGGACGAACCGACTCAAAGTTTTAAGACAAGTGGATGCTGAATCTACTTCATCTATGTTAAAGTTATGTTGCGATGATAAAAACACGGACTGCCGGGCTCATGAAATTGTACAAATATAAAAACGTTTTAAGAGCCACTCCAGATTGTAAGGAAGCTTTTCGAGCGAAATCTATTTTGAACAGAGAAACGACAGTATTTCTGATAAAATGCTTTTCTGCTTATTTACCAATTCGCCCCTACAACCATTGCCAAAATATCTTTGCCAAACTGATTTCGGCGAAGACTTTTTTGACTGAATTTTGTGTATCTACATATTAATTTGATGCTCCTTGCGTGCTTCTATGACTGTTTAAAAGGCCAGGATCCGAAAGAACCGTGGAACTTAAAGATTTTGAGATTATTTGTGCAAAGTAACATCATTGTATTTCTCTAAAACAGCAGTTTTTCCTTTGATAACACTCACTGGCCTGATTACATTAGGTGCTTGTCATAATCGAAATTTTTAACATTTTCAGACAATCATTGCCAAAGATTTTTGGGAAAGATTTATGGCAATTATTAGAGATTCAAGAAATCACATTAAATATTTGAAAAGTGAGGGTTGGACAAAACGGAAAACGAAAGTTCTATTCATAGAGTAGCTGGTGCCAAGGAACTTCTGCACTCCTTGCAACTATTTATATAAGGCAGAATTGTTGTAGATCGTATGTGTATATGGAAGGAACGCTTCTGCGAACAAGACTTACCTGACCGTAGTTTTTATCCTTATTGACTATTTTGGTCTCAATCGTTTCTGGTCTAAAATGGTTTCAATGAAGTGCAATTTGGTGAGTAAGATACGTTAATTCCCTACTGTTGCTCGCTCAAGCAACAATTTTTCGCTGCGACCAATTAGAGACGTTCTCGCAGTGAAATTTGTCGCCGACCAGTCAAGTAATGTAAAGGTTTGCCTTCAAAGGGATTCTCCAAATAAAAGCCATGTTAAGCTCATTTAAAAATACTCAATATATGGGTATGGAGACTTCCTTCAGATTTTTCTGGCGTAGTATTTAACATACTCCGATTTACGAACGATTTTCTGGGCAATTTACAAGTGCAATTCATCAATGGCAGACCTAATTCTGTATGCTAATTAATGGACTTACGTCAGTATGGAAGTAGGCATGCCACATTGCTGTGACTAGAATTGAAGATCGCTATAGCTCAACAGGCCGTGGTCACATCTCTCTCTGCCAGTCAAACTGACACTGAAAATGATGCCTTTCATGCTGCAATGAGTTGCGAGTTTGAACATCAAGCCCACGAGTTAAACGAGCTGCGAAGTATGAGTTGCACTGAAATCACGATCGAGTTACGAGTTGAACGAAAAGCTCGCGATTTCCGTGCAACTCGTATCTCCCAACTCGTAACTCGCAACTCGTGCTTATCTAATGCACTTTTTTTTTAGAAGTGCTACTCTCCATTATTGAAAGACCATTGTGAAGTCTAATTTACGTATCTGCAATAGAGCGGAAATCCTAAACATGAGGGATGAAAATGAATGAAGCACTTCCCACAATCAGCGAGCTTGGTTTTAAAGGTGGAAATTCAAATGCGCATCAAAAACGTTGGCAATGCAAATAGAGGTATCTGTTGAGCAGTGTATAAAGTCGCCTGCTGCCATAGCACATTAGTGATAGTCTGCAAGTATATAAATATTAACCCGCGCCAGACAGTTTATCAACGACGTCTAATGAAATACGCGAGCAGACATACAATGCGCTGATTATAAGCCAAACCTAGTCTTCCCTGAAGACCCTTGCGTCATACTTGGTATAGGATCTTCGCAGCAGAGCTCGAGCTTCATGGTGAACATTCACCGTAGCTATCCAACAACTAATCAGGTTAGTAGTTTTCAATGAGACCTCTTGCATTGTAGATTTGATCGAAATTTACATTTTCTGCTGCTCTCCCCTACCAAATTACAACAAACACTTTCCTACGCACTGGAACTACACTATAAGCGATGAGGCAAGCCTGAGGTTACCAGCATGTCAATTATACGCATACACAACAAAAGAATTGCTGGATGGCAAATTGCTCGTAGGTGCAAAGATCATTCACGATGCTTAAAATCGCGAGGGCTCTGAACGCAGGCTAAGCTAAACCCACCATTTTACCAATGTGCCCATTTTGATTTACTTCTATTACTGACATCACGATTTCGCGAAGCTTCTTTCATAACCAAAAGGACAGGAAAGCTTGGCTACTAAAAATGCTCTTTAACTTCTACCCTATTACCCCGCATATAGGTGCAGCGCCAATGACCAGGTCAATTTAAAAAAAATTGGATATTTTTACTTCGGAAAAACGACGGGTAAAAGCACATGCACCTTTGTTCATCAGCCTATTGTGAAGAGTTTATAGATGACCAGCAAGACGTGGAAAGAGTATTAAAAACACATACGTAGGTACAGATCAGCTAACCCTTTTCGTCTATTGATGACCTATGCATCTACCATCAGGGACCCAAATCTATGATAGAGAAAGTGCAAATGCTTGTGGAAGACTACTTAAAAAGAGCGAAATAAAGACAGCAAATGCTATTGTAGTTTTCTTTTTGTGTTTTGCTGGAGACTTTACGCAACAGAACAGTGATAAAGTCAATTTGCGTACAGCCCGTATCGCGTCAATAAGACATGAAACTCAAGGCCATTTCGACGGCCTATAGGCGCATGCGCCTTGATTCTGGATTTAGGCGCATGTGCCTTTAAGTGAGGTGCGAATATCTGCGGGGTAATAGGTTATTTATCGTTTTGCCGGAGGATCCTTTTCAGAACAACCATGTTAATGCTTCATTGGGGAAAACAAACTATGTGGAAATTGACTGGTGAAATATCGCTACGAAACCAACATCACTTCGCACGACAATTTTGCTGCCTCTTGAAACCTATTTGGGAGGTAAGATGTCATTTTTGTTGTTGTTATTTCTTTGTATATATATGTGTGTGGCTTGTACGAAAAAAAAATTGGAGTACTTTAGAGAGCCATTTTGACATAAAAGGTCACCTGACGAAGATCGCAGGAAACTCAAAAGCAAACTTTAGGGAAATTGGAAAAAGCAAATATATCTCGAACAACCAAACTAGAGCACAAGCAAATAGGTTGATCTCAAAAGCACAAAGCAGGTTTGAAACTTTGACACCATTTGCATTTGCTCACTTCCCGATGCACAACGTATTACTACAGGCTGATCTGGTCTCTGTTATGATATGTCGGGGTAACCAAGACACAGCTCTCTTGAGTATGGGACTAGCAGCTTGTAAGACTTGCTTATAGTGTATGCTGTGTATTAGTCAATAAACGCGGAAGACACGTAAGTTACCTTATATTTATGACTGCTTGTGATTTGGGTACGCGTGCTTGAATTTTAAAGCCATATCACCCGTAAGCATATCACAATATTTAGCGACGAGAATCCTAACGATACGTCCAGAAGGAACAATAGTAAATGCAATCAGCAGCACGTTAGTAACAACTTCAACACCTCCAACCACTCAAACCATCATAGATAAACATCCCGCTTTATTTACTGGCATCGGGAGGCTGGCAGATGCCGAGGTAAACTTTCATATTGACGAGAGCGTACAGCCTGTTGTACAACGAGAACGAACAATTCCGTTAGCATTGTTGTGAAGCCTCGCTATCTTGCTAGTCTTACTATCTTACCACGGTTATTGGTCCTCCATTTGCTGGACCCTAATACCAGTGGAATGTCCTTTTACTTGCAGATAGCCTTCAGAACAA
>JAOBRC010969780.1:0-16440 GCA_027575255.1 Scolionema suvaense | reverse complement strand
TTGCAATGCAAAGTGCTTTTACAAGCAAAAGTGGTAAAAAGTGCATTTTTGATTTTGGCCGAAAAAAGCCTTTTGTCGAAAATATTTTGTCCAGGATTGTAGGTGACATGGAACAGGACTACAGAACATATAAAATTTCATCCCTTCTAATTCCCCTGGAAACAGGAAATGAAATGGTTGGAGTGAGATGGAATCCAGGGATTAAAGTGAGAGCCAAGCTTATTCGAAAGGAAACCTAAAAACTGCAGCGCGTACTGAAATGAGTTACTTGTCCAAGGATTTACGTCATAAATTTGCAACTTTATGTATACAATTGCTTCAAAAATGGCAGCATATTGTTCGTCAATACATTATTTGTTCCACTGCAGTAGTTACAAAAGTTTTATACACAATTATATCAGGAAGATTAAAGTCTTTCTCTATGTACACGCAATAACAGAGTTGCGATTGAGCATGTGCTCAGCTTGTCACCATCATCATGTTTTGTGAACGTTCTCACTGAAATCCAGGCTGTGAAGTTTCTTCTTGATGCATGTGTGGTAGCGACGATCATATCGTTCCGTTCCACAACAAAGAGTGTCCTCCTTACTGTCCTCTATAAGAGGGTACAGAGTCTCCTCACAGCATATGTTATCGTCTCTGTTGAATGGAATCCCGTCACAACATCTTTCATTCAATCCAGGACGACGCTTGTATAACTGAATGAAATAGAAATATTGCTGTTATTGGCCAAGAGAATTCAAGCTGAGCATGGTGGTGATAAAGATCACATCTGTTGATAATTTTCAGGCATTAGAATTTGTAATGGAAATCCGAGGAAATACTTCAAACTTTCTCGTTTTTCCTTGCTAAATTACATAACTAGCTAATGGTATCAACTAGTGGTTGCGAGATGAATGCTTTGATTTTGAGAAACTGTTGCGAGATTTCCACTTCACCTCCGGTTAGTAATATGACTTATACGAATGACTGTGTCGAAATGCATTTCTTTTGAATCTCAACCATTGAATCCCATTGGTGTGACAGGTAACAGCGAACAAAGCAATAATTGGCCGTTGAAGCTCTTATATCTTTTTCAAGAAAATATTTCTAACATAGGCAAAAAACTGGATTTAGCAAAAGTGAGCTGAAAGGTATCGCTATTAACTCACCTGAAAATCACAACAAATATGCGTTCGTACATCGTACGCAGTTTGAAAGCAGCAGCTTGTATAGTTGCCTGCTATCAAGTTGTTGATTTTTCGAGAACAGCATATTTGCTGGTCTTCATTATACAGGCCATACCTAAAAATGAAAATCGAAATATCAACGTGTACTCTTTTATAAACACCCATGCTCATCCTCGTATAAACAACCATGTGTAAGGGTACCATAAAATAGGCACGTGAACAAGCACCTATCTGCCCACAGATTCATCAGCGTGACTCTCCAGCGTCTTAAGGAGACCGTCAAATTCGAGATAAGAAGTCAATTACCACAGCTTTCATATTACTTCTCCCGTAAAACACACAACGCTCTCTGAAACCATGCACACAGTCAAATCTGCTCATATTTTATCACAGCAGTATGTATGCAATTGTTTTCAGAGGTAAACTCAAGGAAATTACTCTTTCCCAATTCTATCTGCACCCCCTAGTCTTGCGACCAGCGTTTGGTTGTTGTTGTGCACTGTAAGAAAATCAGCACATTGTGGCTCAGTATTCTGATGCTTAGAAAATCTTCCAATTCTAGGTTCAGTGATCTTAAGGTGATGCTTACAATTGTCGAAAGAAATCATTAGATTTTTCAGAATCGACACAATGGAAACTAAGCATATTCACCCACGTTTCATTCATTTTCTTAGCAAGCAGATTTGGAATCATGACTAGCAATACCGGGGACGAGTCAGTGATAGATAAGAAAATTTAAAACTGATGACATAAAACTAAAATTGAGCTAAAGCTTAGATGATGCTCAAAAATTTGCCAAGTCTCAGCCTGTGATTCTTAAAAACGTGATGCTTATCAAAAAAGTGATGCTTTTCATTATCAGTGCAGAAAGACACTTCTCAATTTACATTGTATTGACCAGTTTCAACTGTCACAGCAGCAGTACTTAAAGGAAGGGTAGAGTAAAAAAACTAAAATTTTAGCAGTGGATAGAGCACACCAAGAGATGACATTTAGTTTTTATTTCATGGAAAAAGCTGGTGTAGTTTTGGAGATATCGAGCTTCAAAGTTCAGTAGCTACCATCTTACCTTTAATTTTGCATGATGTTACTTGTGTACCACTCAAATTATCCAAACTTAAAATTCTTAATGTTGAATTACTCTAGAGTATTTTTTCTTTCATTTGATCATAAAGCTGGATAATATATCAAAGATCTGTTTGAGAAAATATACAATTTAAATATAGGTAATGCGTTAGGCTAGCTTACGCGACGTACTGATGATGGGAAGTTACTCTCGTTAATGTACAGTCATGATGTTAAACATCGGACTAGGCGGGATTTGAACCCGCGAGCCTGGGCTTACCGGGCCCGTGCTCTACCAACTGAGCTACCGGTCCTTGGGTTCTAATTCTCATTATCTCACCTGACTGTACTTAGCGGAGATCACTATCTCCGACAGTCGCTGGTGAATGTGTTGACAACTGCCAACTACTACACTCACATTAGTTGCGCGCACACGAGAGAGAGACTGAACGAAGGCAAGCTTACGCGACGTACTGATGATGGGAAGGTAATGCGTTACTAAGGAAATAGTAATACTTAGCACGGTACATCGATGACATCATCAAAATTAAGATGGTAGTTACTAAGCTTTGAACCTCCATATATCTAAAAACTACTTAAGCTTTGGCCATGAAATAAACGCCACGTTTCATATTTTGATGTGCTCTGTCACCTACTGCAATTTCGTTTTTGACGTTACCCGTCCTTTAAGTTGCTATAATTCAATTGCTTAGATATTTAAGTACCTTGCTAGTTTATAAGTTGAAGCAAGTTTCTTTGCTGGATATTGTGATAATGGCTGCTGTTACAGGCAAAACATGTCAATAATGCAGTATAAATTGAGAAGTGTCTTTTATTTCTGAGGAGCTAACAACTTGGTTGATATCGGAAACGCAAAAGTGACATACATAGCAAAGCAATAGCAATGCAAATAGAACAACATACTTCCATGTATCTAATCTGCAACAACCAGTCTTCGTAAAGGGTTTTTCTTGGATCCTGTAGTCACAACATATATGCGACTTCGAGTTGTACATGTCTCCATGACAACATTTATCTTTGCCAGCTTGCTTTGGAATGATCTAATGTTTATTGAAAAGAGACAAAGAAGCTACAAGCATTAGTTCGTCCAAAATGAAATAGGGTGCAAAGTGAAAAACGTCAAATAAAATGAAGCTTGTCTGCATTCCTCACAGTGCTGTTTGCTAACATTTTAACACTGTTTCTATTGGGCTCATTGGGGGCTCCTCAAGACTGGGGCGGCGAATTCTGCCTACTTGTTATTTAAAAGTTTGCAACAGCTATTGCCTTGAAAATTGCTTAACTTGTTAAATATTAGGTAGCCTACACCCTGCTCAAAAAACCATCATCATCATCATCATCATCATCTTTGTCTGAAATCAAGAAATTTCCTTTGTATAGCTTATAGCTGGTCGGAAATCCGTCACTATTTTACGCAAATTTTGCTCTAAATGCTTAATCAATTACTATAGTATGTACTAAATTACAAAATTTAAGTGATTTGCATGTATTTACTATAGTACACTAGGCTCATTTTTCATCCAATTACTTGGAGAAAAAGGTCTGTCACAGACAAAAAAGGTCGACTTTTTTTCGTCAAACTGCTCGTAGATACGTTCTTTGAAAACTCGACAAACTTTGTGCAAATCCGCCGATGCAGTCAGGAGTGGCGGATCCAAATGAGGTAGAGGGGCGTAATCCTCCCTCACCCCCCCTCCCCGTACCTTTAGTAAAAATGGGATTAAATTTCTCTCGCCTTTCTCCTAGAAAATTGAAATAAGTCTGCCTGACAGCTGTTAACGTAACATACAAATTCTGGATGTATCAGATGTGTATGTATGTGACACTTTATTTCGGAGATTACTCTTACCCCATATTTCCCAAAGTCGTTGCATAGAAAAAAGAATCTAGAATAGAACTACTAGATCTGCAATGAAACGGTAAGCCAGATGCTTTTCCTATTTGTGAGACTGCAAACGTCTGGCAATCATATTCATACCAAAAATTAGTCTCTGACAGCTACAACAATTTTTTGCGGAATTGGGAAAAGAATACAGTCACATACAATCCATACGGAGAAGAGATCACGAGAGTTAAATACAAATGCATGCTTTCTACGCTTCCACAAATTCAAACCCTAAACAATTTCAGCGGGCACGGCTGCATCACATTGCCCAGATTAAACTTCAACAACGATTAACGTTGGAGGAACAAAAGCAATGGCCTTGTGTAATTCTCAGCTTTGCTGTCAACAGGTAATGAAGTCTCCACTTTTGACTTCAAAATGATCTCCTCATGGGATGCCTACCATCATTACAGAGATGTTTTGATGATGATTTTCTATCCTTATACCTAATGGCATTAGTTTCAATAGGAAATGGACAAAGTAAGCAGTATGCCTTTTAACCCGGAACCAGATTCCTTTTTGATTCCAGATTTCCTTTCGTAGTTTGACCCCTAGTGGTGTTTTACAAATAACGACTGAAAGCCACACTCTGGGGTAATGTAATTTTGTAACGTTTAATATTTATTTGTAACACATTTACATAGCAAATTCCAGCTCCATAGGTTCAGAGGTTCATGAGGTATCACAGTTTACTGGTATGCAATTGGAGCCAAAAATTGACCAATTTCGAGGCACTTTCTAGAAAAAAGCAGTTTTTCAGCAATAATGAGAAAGGTTGGGTCTAAAAACAAGATTTAAAATTCTGAATAGGATATCTACACTATTTGGAACATTTTAGATCAATCAGAATAAATTTTTTAGCTCTTTGAAATTTTGCATAATCACTGAACAAAATTCCCAACTGACGGTAATTATGCTAACGTCACCATTAATTATGTAGTAACTATTTACTAATCTATGCATATTTTAAAATTTCTATATTTACCCTATAAGTACGTGCTATTGGTTGGGTGTGGCTGTTGCGGTTTTTGAGAAAATTAGGGGGGGGGGCTTTTTCGCCCCCTCCTCCCCACACTAACAAGGGTGTCCCTTGACCCTGCAGCAACTAGGGTTAACCGTGTAGCAGAGGAAAGGGAGAAAGAAGTCCTTTTCTGCACAGGATCCAGCTGCAGGCTTCTTTGGAGGGTATTGCAGCATCTGGTCTCATATTCGAGCGTGCTGATGTAGAACAGACTATGAAACACACAAAAGATTGATATTAGTCAACACAAAATCAAAATTGGATTAGAAAAAAAGATTTTAAAAAAAGAAGGGCGCACAACATTTGTGAGGTTAACCCTATTTGCACTGGGAAGGGAGGGGGTAAAATTATTCCCCAGTTGGAATATCTTCTGAATAAATATTTGTGAACCAGCGGGCGCACCAATAAGTAAGTGGGATATCCTTTGTGATAAAATCTTTAATCACTCAATTTGTCCATAATTTTCCAATTGCAGCTCGCAATTGTTCCACAATGATACCTGGCCACACCCATTCATGAAAAATTAGATGTTTTCGTTATTTTCATGCCGATATCAGATATTCAAAGATATTCACGAGTTAGGGGAGCTCGGGGGCAGCTTTACGGTACCTTTGAAGATATTCATGTCACGTGACTGTACTGGAAACTGGAATTTGTGCCGGGCGCACTGACTAGCGATTTACGTCACTGCCTCTTTTGTCGCAGAAACAATACATGTGTAATCAACATAGCGCTATGTAGGAGATATTCAATTTTTGAAATCTGGTGCGCCCGCGGCCTCAGTCACCCAGCTGTGTAATGTGATCAGCACATGAACTGGCTGAGCACGTGGGCGCATAGAAAAGAGGTGGTGATACAGCTGAACAGCCTGTATCTCGAACCATTATAAAAATGTTCCCCATCCATGATAGAACTATCCTTCAACATCCTTGGTCGAACCTATATTATGAGGTGCCTTCACTGTGGTATCGCTATTCAACAAAATCACTTACATTTCCCTTACAGCAATCAGATGTCCGCGCGTCGTATGATTCAGCTATGCAACATTTCGTATGACTTGGATGATGCTTTCTGGCCACAATTCCAGAACAACAAATTTCAGTGACAGGGTTATGCAGCAATGGTCCACAGCATGTAAAATTCCGTGTTGCCCTAAACGATAAGAACAGGTATGCCTGCAACGATAACTTTTAGTCTTTCTCACTTCCAGTTGATCAGAGTGTTCTTTTACCAGAAACATTTTGGACTCTCAAGGATTGGCGCACGTTTTAACCCTATTTAGGGGGAGGCATACTTACCTCCCTCCGAAAATTTTTGATAACTTTTGAACACCTATATATGTGTCTAAATCTTGTTCACTTTCAATATTTATTTCTATCCCCATTGCGTCCAAATTTGAGCATGTTAGGGTTAGTGGCTCAAAAGTTATGGAAAGTTTCTCGGAGTAGTCTGACACAACACGCTGATGGCAGGCTTCCTATGTGATCTATTTCAAATAAAATGGGTGGAAACGGTGAACTCAGTGGATGTTTTCTGGAAAGTTAAATGCTTAACCCTATTTAGGGGGGGCTGGCTAACCCCCATTTAGGTAGGAGGTATATTTACACCTATTTCCCGATCGGGAAGCCCAAATGACATGACATTTTGCATGGGTAATCCTTAGGCATGCAACTTTCCAGAAAACATCCACTGGATTCACAATCTTTGCTCAGTTGGCTTCAAATTGACAAGAAAGGAAGCCTACCATCAGCGTGCTGTGTGAGCCTGCTCAAAATGCCTATGTGAAATACAATTGAGCAGCGCCAGACAACTCCGAGAAAATTTTCATAACTTTTAAACCACTAATCCAAACAACCCCAAATTTGGACACAATGTGCATGAGGAATAAATGTTAAAAGTCACCCTAAATAGGGTTAAAGATTGCCTACGCAACATTTCATGTCATTTGGGCATCCCGATTGGGAGATAGGTGGGGGAGGTCCCCCAAAATGGGGGTTCGCCAGACCTTCCTCCCCTTAAATTGGGTTAACTTATTCTGTGTGTGATTGTTATATAATGTTCAGCTGATTTTATTCATTCAATCACTTTTTTTCCTGAAATTGTGATACTATTCCGCTTCAGTAATATTTAATATCATCTGAGATGCACCGGTGTTTTTTCAGAAAGAGAGATTAGTTCAAGGTCTTGTAAAAATGGCTTCCGTCTAGTGCAAGATCAATATATCAGAATACGTCATAGAATATACCACTTTACCATACTTATACCGAGTTTCTTGGCCTATGGTATAACTGTCGGGGGAGGGGTGGTTCAAAATTCTCTGCAGGCCTGAATTGGTACCTCAAAAGAGAAATAATACTCCAATGGTCGCAACTTTAGCAAATATATCCTCTGGGGTGCATAAGTTGTATTGAAACCGCTTTCAGTTTTTAGGCGTATATATTAACCCAAAAATGCCTGCAGGAATTTTAACAACGTTAATAACTTTTTGTAATAGGCTTTGATGGTAGCGGCTCTTTACAAAATGTTTTTAGTAGTTAGCTCATGGGCCCTTGGAAAAAACGTTCGTGTCTGGGGGAGGGTGGTGGAGGGTAAAACTACCCGCTACCATAATTTCTGAACAAAATGTGGCAAAAGCGCAAAATTTGGCACAGAATGTGCAGTTTCAGATATTAGCCTAAGAGTTACAAAAAACCTTCGTACTATGTACACAAAATTTGGTAGGTGTAAGAAGAAGATCTCATAACACTATTGTAGGACCGAAACTTTCCTTGGTGTATTGCATTTGGATGCTACAAGTGGTCATTGAGAGGATACCCATCAGTGCAGGTGTGGTTCTTCTTCGGTGACGATATTAAGAGCTCTATGGAAAATTCTTCAACTACTGCCCGAAAAAATTTGATATCTCCAGGAGTAGGATAGGTATTAGCACCAAATTTGTTTTAAAGGAAAGCAATGTAACTTTTCGGAAGAGTAAAAAACAACCAAGCCCTTCACAAGAACAAAGCTTTAAGGCGTAGATTCCATCCACTTCAGAAATGATGACGTCATCATTCCCACTTGCAGTATCTGGGACTAGCCTTTATGTCATCCCCTCATCTGAGGAACAGTTCAGTAAACCAGGGGCGATTATTTATGAAAACTATTCCTACCTGGGGCGATGATTCGGTGAAAGGCACTTATTCCGTCTTTTACGGTTCTAAAAAGACCTGTACGTCTTAGACCTGGATGTGTTTAAGCAAGGTGGCTCGCAAATTACCCTTCTAATTCACAGAATGATCATGAACAAACTTCTCCATTCGGGAATCAATAAAGCCTGGTTCCCATTGCGGCGTAAGGCTTAGCTTGGCTAGTTGACAAGGCTTTGCTTGGCTATGGCTGGGAAGTTCCCATTGCAGGATAAGCGTTTTCATTTGCTCCTTGATTGACATTTGCTTCTTAGATTTAAATTTGGTTTTCCAGGTGGGTGTTCTCTGAAATAGTGAAAGTGGAGCAGTGGAGCAGTCATTAGGGATTTGTTTAGTTCATTCCAACGCAGTTTAGGTGGACTTATTGTACTAGATTACTTAAGAAAACAATCAAACTCGACAAGCCTGGTCGTTAAAAAATGAAATATTTTTCATTCTGGTCTACAAGCCTTGCGCCGCTAGCTTTCAATCAAACGTAGCCGACGAATCCAGTTCCCACTGCGTCGCAAGGCTTATTTATTAAACAATCCCTAGTCAAGCCAAGACTTACGCCGCAACGGGAACAAAGCTTAAGAGCTTCCCAAATGGATGACTATTAACCGATGAATACAGCATGATTTCACATACACAAGCAAAGATACAAAACTTGCTACGTGTCTGGTACAACTTTCTTCCTGTGGAAAGCTCCATTTTTAGATGTACACACTTACGAACCTACCTGGCCATCAACCTGGAAACCAACTCTCCTTCACAGCAACCAGCATATTTCTCTAAATACGGCACATTTCGACAGCAACTTTCTTCGCCACTCTTGTTATCGATCAACGTTTTCCCACAACACTGTTTCTCGCCACGTCTGTAGTACTGCAAGGTAAAATTAGGTTTGCCATTTTGGAGCAAAGTGGAAAAAACTGTCGAAAACATTGCTGCAGTATTTTTTATAGAAATCTATCAACTATCTCAATCAATATTTTGGTGAGTGTAGACCCTTTCGCAATTGTCACCATGAAAAGTATGGTAGGATGACCAGGGGGTAAATCAAATTAGTGTCACAGTGACACAAGGAATGACCTTGTATAGGTATCGATTTTGCTACATATGTGGCTATCCCACAATGCATTGTATGATGACGATTTGCGGAAAGAGCTATTGAGCAAAGATAGTGAGCTGCAACTCATAATGAAACTGCCTCAGGTTATAGGTTATTACCTATCAAATGTGCAAGACATCTTTTCTTTGGTAGGGGTGAGCTGCAGAAAATTTACATTTCCATGAAACCAGAAGAGATTGATTGGAGTTTTTTGGGTATAGGAATATTTCCGGACTTTTTCACTACACCCACCAACCTTATGCAAAGGCAGAATCACATTTAGTGGCAAATGTTCGCGTTTAGTGCTTCTCATCACTCGCAAATTGTTGCATGGAACCATGAAGATATCAAACATCGTACTAGGTGGGACTTAAAATCACGACCTACGTCACCAAAACATACAAACGAACCGAACCTTGGCAATCAAAAATAGTAATGCAGTTGTGGCGTTCTACAACTAGAATGCTAAAAATGGCACTCTATTTAGGTGATGTTAATGCCTAATTTTATTAATGTATCAGAGAAATCGATCTATCTGAAAATATTTGGATAATACTGCTATTACCTTTTAGAATAAGCAGCAAAAAATTCATGACATAAATGAGTGCACCGGTGCTCCGGTGAACTTTGCAAATCGCTACCCGCTAAAGAGAGTGAGTCAGAATGTGTCTGACAAGGAACTCATTTTGTCCTAGAATTTGCCAGCTTTCAGAAAAAATCTCATTTTTTTGCCAGCAGAAAAACTCAAAGCACCTTTTTACCAGAAAACTCATTTGAAACCCCTGCCCTGGAGGCAAAATAACTGAGTGTGTTTGTGTCGACCCTATTCAATAGAGGATCTTTTTGACCAGCTGAATCAACCGCCATATGGAATAGAGTTAAAAAAAAAAACATCCAGCAGTATTTTAGTACACTTTGAAGTAAAAGCCTTTTGACACCACCTGTCTTAGATACAACAGAAAATACAAGGGAAATGGGTCTGAGGATCTCAAACCTCAGTGCCGTAGGAAGGCTTTTCTGTTCAGGTGGGCGTAATGATTTGTTATATTAATGACTCCTGTAGGTGCCACGATGGTTGGCGCCGCAGGGAAAATTTTGGAAAATAGGACTTCTAGATTGGTTGAAAATGCCTCTCTAAAATCAATGCAAAGTCGCTGTGGAATGTGTAGTGCAGTGTCAGGAATGTATAGTGCAATACACAAACTGCTCAAATTTTTAAGAACTGAATCGAGTAGAATCGTTTTGCATTTCCAGAAAAGGCTTCAAACATACGTATATGCATGTACTTAAAGAGATAGAAGTTAAATTTAGATATAACATAACAAATAGAAAGCAACTTTGATACCAAAAAAAGTAAAAAATTTTCATGCAACACCCAAGCATCAGCAGTATTAGCGTTAGGGCAATGAGACAAAAAGAAGAAAATTAATGAGTCTCATTGTATTTCACTGGGAAGAGGTTGCCCTTTCTCTAGCTTAATACGTGGTATGCAAGGCCTTGTACACATATGCCTGTTTGTGGTTCTTGAAGGTATCGTGTAGTATTTTACTTGTCAATCTGTCCAGATTAGGGGCTGGCTTTCAGTTGTTTGAGAAAGTTTTCAGTAGAGCAGACCTTTCTTTAGCAGTGTGAGTGTGGGCTGTTCGATGAAGTGCTGCACCTTTTCTACCTGGCCAAGGGAGTACAAAATTCAAAATCACTGTGAATTAGTGCGAAAAGCAATAGAAAAGGATTCACAGTTAACTGGTAGAGAACTTGATTTAGTCCAGAGACGGGTCCGGGTCATCCTGTGGCTGGGATTGGACAACACTTCGAGGAAGAGTTGTAGACGGCATGGTTCCGCGGAGAAAGGGATTCTAACTCTCAGTCGTTCGAGGTACTGCCTTCATTCTGCACTGTATCTTGCTTTTTATTGTGTTCGGGCTGAGGTTTTTGGTTAAAGTAGCACGTATATCCACACATGAATGAGAAGCAGCATATGCTTTCTTTCTAGCGAGAATCAAGAGATTTTTTGGACAGAAACCAAAGAGATTCTTGGAACCTGGACAACTTCTACCTATCAGACAACGGAAGATAAATTCCGGATCGTTCGTCTTGTACCGTCAAAGCAAAGCAAGCAAGCACTATTTTTTCGCCGACAAATTAGTATCATATACCCAAGCATTTTTTTAAGCTCCACAAAAAAACTTGTCAATCTGCTGAACAGGGAAATAAAGAAAGTATGGTCTAATTGGTTTCTAAGACTTTTGCTAGTCTTGATCAGAAAGCCATGGTTTATTGCAACTCTCATCCAAACGAAGCGTTTAGAAAGCATCTGCATAAAGCATGAGAGTAACAGTATTTGAAAGTAGTCAAAATTGTTTGATTGCAAAAACTTTGATCCAAGCGCACCATGTAATTCTGTAGAAAAAGCGCTAAAATGACCGCAAAATTGTCATGCAAAGAGGTACATCAGAATAAGCAACACTTGAAAAGTGCTATGTCTTACGCAAATATGTAGAATAAATTATTTTCAAACATAACGAGGCAGATGAGGCCTAACCAATGTGTTGAGTCAAGGAACGTTTCTTGGTTGAGCAGTGTCCTACTGGGTGGTAGGTGAAGTAAGGGGAAAGACGTAGAAGTACATTACTAAACAATAGAGAAGCAAATAGCATTTTTATACATAAGAACTCTATGGGGGATGTTTAGCATTGTTACATTTTTTGATGCTAAGATGCTTACATTTGTGATACCAGAACGTATAATTTAATAGTTCATTCAAACATTCATGATGATCCTTAGATCAAGTAACTTGTAACAGAAGTAAAATGCAGCCGATGTAAAGTCAGTGATTCAGACATTTTTGTGTTTTGTGTGATTTAACCCTTATCCTGCCAAAATGTGTACATAGACTGCAGATTCTAGATTTTAAGTACATCAGTGCTTGTGAGCTCCAGGTTCCCTTACATACCTACAGACACAAGATAATGGAGAATGAAACATAAAAGTAACAGAGAATGACTGCGTGGATGTAATCATTAAATTCTTTGAAGAAAAAGAAGGATGCAAGCCAAAACTGAGATTTTTCAAAATTGACTTGGCAAAATTATTGGGGGGGACTGAAGGCCCCCAGCCCCCTCAGTGCCTACGGCCCTGAGCCTGAATGAAGTCAGATGACGCACTGCGTCCAGATACTCGTTTTAGGCAACCTTCATTCCCAGATCTTTTTTGGCACAAATTTTGTATCTAATCTCAAAGACCATATCACTATCCTTTATCCATCATTGCAAATCACTTTTTATACGCAATGGAGTGCTGGCACTGTCCATCTCCTAATGATGCATCAGCAAGGCGAGACACCATTGTAGTCTGATAATCAACTGTTATCTGCAAAAGAGGGAACAGGGAATGGGAAACGGAGATACTCCTGCGCAAGAATAACTAAACAAGTGAATGAGTGACCAAGTGCTATGCCGTAACAAACGAAGGAAATAACCACGAAAAAAGAGGGTACTGCCGCTATCCAAGCAGTTTTACGTGGTGCAATGAAACCGAGGCACCGGCTTCGATCTGCCTTTGTGTGAACTCCAAAGACACCTGAACCTGACATGGACCTGCACATGGAGATCCATCGTAACTAAACTTCGCATCAGTGCTCACTTCCTGTCGTATGAAATGGGATCCTACCAGAGTGCAACTGTAGACGCTGTTCGGTATAATTGTAGATTGTGCCAAGGAAGTTATTTTATCTTCTTTGATTGTGTGAATTTGACTGGGACGAAAATCCAGTGAACGTTCTATTTGTTTGCCCCAACTAGGAACTCCAGGACAAAAGAATGCCTATTGCAACAGCACTGCAAGTCCTGAATTCAATGAAATACAAGATGCTTGCTAAGCAAGTGCTTACTGCCATCATACTGCGAGAAATGAGAAGATAATTATGCGCGCAATCAGCAAGATATATCAGTTTCCAGGGAAAGGTCACACGAGGAGACATAAAACCACTCCACGGTATGCCCGTGTATCATCCTGGCAGTCCATAAACCCTTTCACAGTTCTGGATCTGCCACAACCGTTTCCTACCATTGAAAATATTTGCTACTTTCCGATTGAATAATGAGTGTAATTCTGCTTTTTCTGTGCGTTGATCGCCACGTTACCAATCTATTACTACTCACAGTCTATAACAGTTTGCTTTTGGTGCTTGACTACAATATGCTTCAATCCCACATGCGGGTATCTTAAAGGATGAAAGATGAGATGAGATTTACAGACATCAAAATCGCAAATTGTCATCCTACAATGCATTGCAGGATGGACAGGGGGACACATTCTCTGTAATGGTTGCTAACATCCGTGAAGGAGATTATTTCAAAGCTCAGACGTAGCTGCTTGTTGACATCAAAGAGATAATTACACAAATCAATTGCTGTTGTTACTGCAGCATTAATTTGCATGCGCCCTTAGACATCTCACAATGCATTGCATGATTACAATTTCCGGACAGGTCTATTGGGTTACAATGTATGATGAATATCAATTAGCACACATGTCATAGTAGCACATTCTTTTTTACGATGGATTGTATCCAAAGTCGAGAGCATGCTTGACCAATCAAAGAAACTTCGTCTCTTTTTCATTCCTCCATTAAACCGATCAAGACTAAAAATGGACATGGCAAATAATGAAAGTGCCAGATACCTTTCCTTTGCAACAGCCTGTGTTTACATCATACTTCATGAATCTTCGACCTCCACAGCAAATCTGCGCAGCTGGATTGTAAGCCACATTTCCACAGCATTGCGAAAATTTTCGAGTTTTAAATTGAAGTTTTCCTCCACAGCACGTCCACATTCTCTCTGACAGAGTGTAATACGTCTCATTACCACATTCCAGATAGCTCGAAGTTTCTGAAAAGGTGTCATAAGTAACCACGAAATATTCTCATTTTATTCGCAACAAGACGTTAGAGCATACAATCCCGGTCAAAATATTTTGGCACATATGCGTATTTTTGCCATGTTCCTTACAGCGAGTAAATGAAATAGGTCGACAACTACCGAGCCGCAAATCAGGTTGGGGTTGGGGGAGGGGCTGTTTGAGAGACTTATTATTTCTGACTTTTGAAAAATCATGTTTTGGCATTTCGAGGGTATGTGCCGGATGTGGTAGGGCTCGTTTTAGGGCATGGCTTGTTTTTTTTTTTAATTTCTTCAAGTAATTATTTAGAGAACAAAGGGCGTGGAATTCGGTCTACCACCGTAAATTGCTAGAAACTGCACTGAGACTGTAGACAGAGGTTGCTAAACACTTACAAAAAATTTCTTGAAGAGCTTGCAATTCAAAGTACTTTTACAAGCAAAAGTGGTAAAAAGTGCATTTTTGATTTTGACTGAAAAAAGCTTCTTGTGCCACATATTTTGCCCAGGATTGTATGCGTGTTGCCATAGCCCTACTTTATTAATACCCCCTCTGTCCATCTTTCTTAAGTGTGAAGAAAATTTATCGAAGAAGATTCTCTGAAAGTTCGTGGTTGTGTGATCAGGTTGTCAAAAGTTATGAGACTTTTGTTGAAGGTATGTGGAAATTTCCCTATGTTTGCTATATAAAACACTCAAAAATCAAATTCTTTATAACTTCTGTTCTAGTAAAGCAATTGACTTCAAACTATTTTAAACTTCCTTAAGCAATTGACTTGGACAGAAGCTAGATATTGGTGGCAGGAATATTCTCCGTCATATTTACAACAATTGAGCATTAGGACGTCATGTGACGTCAGTTTGAGGATTTTTGCATAATTAATTTGGTGAGAATCATTAATTATGCATGAGGGGTACTTTTTTGTTGCTCTCTCTGAATCTGTAAATTGATCAAAATAAAATAAGTTGTCAACCAGCCAATAAGTAGTTGCAGAGATACTAACATTTAACGAAAATCATAAAATTCTGATAGAAGTCATCCGAAAAATGCTGGCGTCAGCCAACTTGGTCAACCAACATTTAAACTTTTTGCATTTTCCAAAGCGCATAAACTAAACTAACATCTTATACATAATTTGCGCTTTTACCACCTGTTTTTCGGTTTCTACGGCATTTTAAATATTGGGCTAAATTTAACCCCCCTCTCTTTTAACAGAATGTGGGGGTCGGCTGACCCCTAATAAAAATTAACTTCTTAATTTCATTGACATGTTGCAATACAAAGCTACCATGCAGTCACTAACTAGACTCGGAACTGGATCCTTTGGCGTGACTTTGCTGCGGCAAGCCTTTATTTGCCAAATGTTTGACGAGTTATCACGTACCATGCATGGATCACAAGTCTTTTATAGAAACAACATCCTTGTTCTCACTCACTTTGCTCATTGGGTGTTTGCACCCCGAGGCAGTTGTGTTCAAAATAAAGCACTAATAATAGATAATTTTAGTTCGCATCAACTAGGTCAGAACAGAAAGCTTGTTGATGGAAGACAGAGCCCATCATCTCGTTTATCTAAAACCCAATTTGCCTACTTACTTAAAATACGTTAGGTAAAATTCGATGCAGCTGCCATTGGTCTCCATTATTGCTATTGCCATTTAGACCGGTGGATGACTATGAATTTTTTCCAAATTTTTGCTATGCTATTTTGACATTACGTCCGACTTACGTACTGGCTTATAATGTGTCAGATTAAGTCTTTGATATAGCTCACATGTTTTCTATTGTCGTTTGTACTTGTGAATGACAATATAGCTCTCAAACTTGTCTCGGAGTCACTAAATTCCAACGAAAAGCTTTTAATTTGGCATGCCAAGGTGATAACGTGTCGTACAATATCGATTAGAAAAAATTATTACAAAATGCGATGGATTTTTGAAAAACGTGACAGCTAAATTTTATTACAATTTGCGATGGTTCGAGTTATTACAAAATGCGACGATTTTATTAAAAAATGCAACAGTCATTACAAAATGCGACAGATTTATTACAAAATGCGACAGGTATTACAAAATGCGACGATTATTACAAAATGCGACGGT
>JAOBRC010968669.1:0-16445 GCA_027575255.1 Scolionema suvaense | reverse complement strand
TTTGATGCACAAATTTGCGGTAAGGCATAGGGGAAGAAGAGCAGGCTTGCAACAGAGATTGTTGAAAGAAAACGGCAGCGAGAGAGAACCTCTTGTTAGTACGGTATGTTGGTGTAGCTAGCTACATCTTAATACAACTCCCCTCCCCAATTGTAAGGTGGGTAAATTACCAAAATTTGGGAAAAAATAACCTCCATTTCAATTATTTACAAACCCCTGCAATCATGAGACTTTTCAGAGGCAGCTCCCTCTCATTTACTATGCCATTCACAAAAAGCTGCAACAGTATGAAACCCAATGTATTTCGTCACCAAAACAATGTTTTTTACGCTGTACGACGTAAAAGTTGCAAATTAGAAGACAGAACAAGAGCTATGTTCACTTAGACTGAGAGGGAACAGGCAAAAAGGATCATCCTGTCCGTTCCCGGAACAACTTACAAATATTGAAGAAGACGTCTACTCCTCCAATTTACTATCCCACCCCCTAGTCAATACAAAAATCTGAAATATCCCACCCCGTAGCAATTAGACCAACTCTACAATTAGAGAGTTGATAGTAGTGACTGAAATCGTCAGTCAAAAATTTACAGTTTCGCTAGCACCTTATGCGTAATACTTTTTTTAAATTTACCTGTAATGAACCACTTAACGAGTTCTGTGTTGCCTCCTTCCACTGCATGGTGAAAAGGCAACTTTCCAGACAAATCCACCATTTTACTGTCAACCTTGCACGCATCTTCAAGAGATGGGACTACAGTACAAAAGAAGATAAAAAGGAGACGATGACACATTACATCACACGTGCACTTGAAATCTGCTTGTGGTGCAGCTATATAACACCCTATCCTATACGTCAAATGCAATTATATAAAGTATTGAGGTAAAACGTCCAGTCATACGACAGATCCCTGATCAAGCATGTAGGAAAATGGTGTAATAGTCAGCGGTTTGTACGTAGCACAATGGTGGTCAGTCGCTTGAAAAACAAGCAGTACATCCTTCAACCGCAATATACACTTCGTAAGCCAAATTCTGACCATAGTGACTATCCATGCCTTAATTTGATTCTTTGCGGAAAATTGTGTAGAGTTTCTTGAATACAAAGCATCAAGGCTTGCTGACAGGTCATGCCTTGTTTCTGGTTTAACTTGATGTGCATTGTGGTTATGGTTTCTGTTTAGTTCTGATCTCTGCTATCCAGCTGGCGTGTTTCAAATAAACTAGATAAGTGAGGTTGCGAAACAAACCGAAGTGATCTTGCCCAATAATCTTTGTCCACTGAAGACATAAAAACAAGAATTGCATATAGAAATCAATCACAAATTCTCATGCAAAATCCTTTTTGCCAAAGCAATATTGGGCTGCTCAGATATTTATGATATGTTGCTTGCCAAAACCTTCAGAAGGTTGAAGATAGCAAAATATTAACAATATTCAAATAACAATAGATAATGAAAAGGCATATCAAAGAATGGGCCAAGGAATCTAACCGCCTTTGCGCACGATTAAACAAAACTATCACTCAAGCATAAATCAAAGGTGAACACAATCTACCATTCCTGCAGAGCCATTTCAGAACTTGCTTTGATCCTGCTTGAGCAGCAAAGTGAATCAGACTCATACCAGTCTTGTCAGCAGCCTTTCCATCAATGCCTGAAGAAACATGAGAAGGCTGTGTAGACATTAACAAAGAGCAGAAAAATATGATACCTACAATTTTTCCTGTATACCTACGGTCACATAATGATTGGGTTATCTTTTCACTTAACTTGTAGCCACGCGACTGCAGTGAAACAAAAGTCCATTAGAGAGTGCCTCCTTCAATGTAAGACAATTCCACAGATAGTAAGCGAACCAAATTACCTATATTTACAATTTACTGTTTTTGTCCTGGAGTACGAATCTGCTCAAAGCCAAAAACAGGTAGGTGGAAAGAAGAAACAACATAGCAACACTTAAATACCTTTTTCTGATATAAGCCATTTGACCAGTCCAAGATGACCAGCTCCATAGTGAATAGGTTGCTTACCAAACGCATCCTTAGCATCTTGAAAACATGATATCAAATCAAATCAAGTAGATGCAAATGTAAGATACATGGAACATGAAAGTATAAAACAATGTAACAATAATAGTGAAGATAGATCAACAACAATGAAAGTTTGGAAATTCAGGTCGAACTGTGTTCTTGCATTCTTTCCCCAAGAAGCATAACCGCAAGCTTACAACAAAATGCAACTGACAGCATATTTGGGTATCTTCTTGCGCAAATGTGTAACATAAAATGCAGATTTTAAGAGCAAAGAGTCCATTGACTTACACTAAACCAAATCCCAGTAGTCTTGGAATTCGAAGATGAACAGTTGGAAAAGTTGCATGCTGATAATTGCCAATCTGGCAGAAAACGTTACTCTGACATGCTCAGGAATAAGGCTTAATTTACAAGCCAAGTCGAGCCGAGCCGAGCCACTCCAAATTAAATCCAAGCTTTCTATGAGATGACTGCCTTGTGCAAGCCACTCAGTAGATCAGTATCACCTGCATAAAATAGTTTTAAAGGGTCAGGATCTGATAGAATCATTCAAATAAAACTTTTAAGATTATTTATGGAGAGTGACAGTATCACTACCAGGACTCTAAATCAAAAGTATTTCGGCTAGAGGCACTATCAGAAGAAAGACATCTGTATCTTCATGCTCAATTCTTGAATTTCATTATCTAGAATTCAAACCCTTACAATTTTCAATTTGTCCAAAAACAAAAAATAGTATAAATAAGATGGAGCTATACATAAATGAGACCTATATTGTGGTTGCTTTCAGGTTGAATAGGACAGTCTTGCCCGAAATATTAAAATTTATTTTCAGATTCCTATCGGATCCTGCTCCTTTAAAAATAATAATTGTTACCTAACTAAACTACATCTATATAAAATTCCCCAAGTAAGCCGCAATCCCAAAAATGAAGATGCACACGTAAAAGCATGGGAATCTATCACACCTGCTTCCATTTTGAGTTAACAGGAGTGCACATGATGCTAGTGCATACTTTGAGGCACCTTAGCACTAAAACTGGTCTTACTCACCAATCTGAGGCAGCACTGAGTTCATCTAAGCCACTCTGCTTGTTCTTATGGGTGATCCCATACAAGTCAGTTGCATATGATTGGCACAGCTTGGATTACTCAGTTTGGTTTGGCTCAGCTCAGATCAGTGCATAACAAAAGTCAAAATTTCTAACATAAACTTACTTAGTACTTCATCTTGCTTACTTAAATCACGGGACAGATATTTGACAATCTCCAGATGCCCGTAGCTAGATGCAAAATGAACAGCCATCTTCTCGGATTTGTCTTTTGAATCAACTGTTCCTAGTACCGGATCTAGAAAGTATAAAATGACGTATGGTAAATCATGGTCGGTAAATCACACCCATCCTTTTGAAAGAGGGGGCGAAAAAAAACTAACAACAGGGAAACTTGCCTAATATCGTATTTCAAGGACAGGCTTGCCCTAAGAAGGGGTTATAGTCATAGAAAGAAAGGGTCATCAAGAACATGAGGAAAACTGTTTTAGATTATGGATGGTCAAAATACAGGGAGATGCCCAAGGGTGTTACTAACGGATATCATGCTTAGTATTGACAATGACGAGAAGATAGAATGAAAGGTCACTACCACTGACGGAGTCCGTACAAAAGGCGTGTCTCTACAGGAAAATTCGAACACTAACCCTTGCTTGAATAGGGCAACGATCCCATGAATTTATTCCAACAACACACATTCATTTGAACGAAGTACAAACCATATCATTTCCCTCTCAGCCAGCCACACTGCACTTGGGCAGCCATAACAAGCTTCCTCTCACAGGATTCTGCTATAATTCAAACTACCATCGTGAAATCCGGCTATAACTTAAATGAATATTTTGTTCTTGAGATCATAAATTAGTTGAATTGTCATGGAAACTTGTGAATCACATGCCAATCCCAGCTGCTCATCATAGTACCTCACAGCAGCAGGTGGGCGTCTTGTTGGCCTTCTTGTGATATATTTTCAAAAATAGAATAAATGCAAAAGAATAAAGATTAGAGTTGATATTCAGACATATCAAGGTCATGTTCAACAATCAAAGTCAACTTGTTTTTCGGAAGGAGTTTTCCTTTAGCGATGGCTCCTCTATACGTATCCCGTTGTAAAGGACAAATGCAGGTGTGGGTATTATTGAAGAATTCTCTTAACAAAACGCAGTTACCAATTAACAGAAACAAAAAGTGATCTTGTCTCCCACCGTAAAAGAACCATAAACCAACAATTTATCAACATAACTCATGTATCAAGTACTTACTACACTCTTCAACACAGAGCTTGATAATGTGTTTATGTCCTCCAATTGCTGCATAATGGATCGGTCTTTTGCCAAGGTTGCCAGGAAACTCTACGATTTCAGGGCCTATATTTGATACACAAATTAAATGAGTTCCAGTGCTCTTTAACATCAATCATAATTAAAATATCAACAGCCGACAAACCGCCTGTTTCCCAAACTTAGGCGCACATGGCATCTGCTTTCGTTTCCTTAAACTTCCAATCTTCATATCAAAACTTTAGAAGCCTTCAATAGCTGTCATGGCGGTGCTTTGTTCTTGTTTATTTCCATCTGAGGGATGTGGTATCTACGCAAGTAGAACTTCATCAGGGTACGACCCACATAAGGCTATTAACCCTATTGTGCATGGGCTTTTTTACGTACGTTGGTAGCATGGGGGGGGGGGGTAAAAACTACCCCCCCACTCTAAAAAGCGAACGAATATAGCTACAGCACTGAAACTTTGCATGAATATAGCCACCAAAACGTAGTTTCTGAAAACCATTCATTTGAACTGCCAGGTCAGCACAAGTTTTGCTGACGTCAGCATTTTCCCCAAAAATTCAACAAAAATCGCCAAAAATTGAGCCTAATTTCTCTCGGCGATAAAATCTGAACACAACCACGCCAGAAGTTGGTTCAGCCATCGTTAGAAAGCATAAGCATAGTACTTTTTAGAAAACAATGTGTGCGAACTTGATAGCAAATAGTTTTTGTACAGCATGGCTTCTTCTAAAGGGCACTTTTTTCCCATTAGAATTTGTAATAGGGAAATCGCAGGATTCCTCCAATCTGCTCTCACAAAATTCGAATATCTCCGGAAGTAATCAAGCTATACGCATGAAATTTGGTCACAATGTGCATTGATAAATTTGGTTCAGAGAGCGTAAATGGCAGGCCTTCGGCCTCAATCTTTCGATATTTCAAAAAAACGTTCGGAGGGGGTAATTTTTACCCCCCCCCCCATGCAAAATAGGGTCAAACCTGATTAATATTCTCTCCAGGAAATCTGACGGCAGGTGCAGGAGTGTCAAGCAGTACTGGTCATATACCACTAAAAAAGTTGCACAGGCGCGCATCCGCTTGCGTGGGCTACCCATTGACAGAGGTTGAAGAAATTTCATAGAAAGAAATAGTGCTACTATACGCTTAAACTTGGCATAAGTTGATACTACTTTATTACGGAAGGTCCAGATATCAAATGGTATACAATCACAAGCAAGTCCCTGATTGTCAGTACCGAAAGCCTTTGACATAGCTTCTGCTAAAGGTTACTTAGTGGTGTCCTTACCCTTTTTTAACATCTTCTCTAGTTCACTTTTCATGCCTCCTTCTGCAAAACAGCACATCATTCGGAAATGGTCAGAAGCGCTGACAATACCTGCAAGTAAGTACGAAATGATCCACAAAAAATAAGGAATGGCATAAATAATACAAACACAAAAAAGCATTTAATCCCAATACAATTCCTTTTGTGGATTACTAGTGTGAATGGTACAACATATCAGCAAAAGAAAAGTCATCAGTGATTCGGACAAAGGTTTGCGGAGAAACAGAAGCAATGGAACGCTGCACACAAGAATTGCTACGAAAACCTGCTTCAAAGACATCGTTACAGAGGAATTCTACCATCCATGTTCCTGACGAAAGCCTGTCAGAAGTCGATTGTATCTGCTTATGCCAAAGGGGTGCCGATCGATTCTAGCATTATGGGAGTATCAGGGACGACTGAGACCTTCAGGTCTCGACAGCCTTGGTCTCCTGAAGGACCAGGGGTAACTGAGGTCACCATCTGGACTCGACTTCCCCTCCCTTCTTCTCAAATCACATCTCTGCGGACCTCTCGAACACATGCTCGACTCAGTCTGGTTCATCCAAAACACTCACACACCTGCTTGGTGGGCGGTCCTGCTGGGCACCGGCAGCTGTACTACCATCTATATGAGAGGGCCTGTCTCCTGGAAGGCGGCAGATGTACTACCACCTTGCAAACGAAATGTGCGCAGTCTCGAAAATCTCACTTACATCTAATAGCACCAGTTGCCCTCCTCCACATGCAGCTCATCCTTGAGGGAGACGTTGAAGAGAACCCTGGACCTAAGAAACCTGATCCAAACTCCATTTACTATGCTATCTGCACATGGCGGATCAGCAAAGGTCCCCACTTGGTTGGGGGCTTCTCTTGTCTCAAGCCAGATTGTGAGAAGTAGTGCCACAAAAAAAGCTGTGGCATAGCTACAGAGAAAGAGGCCTCTGTCACCTGGAACAAAGGAACAAAAGTACGCAGTCATAGCTACTAGCCAATGGAAATGCCCTTTCCACTCTGGCTTACAGGTCCACGACGACCTGAATGGCACATCAAAGTCTGTTTCAAAGGCTCGTGGCCTCACAGCTGCAGAAGCACATCTTAGAAAAGGGACAAACGCCACAAGTGCCAAGGGGTGCTTTGCTCAAACGTTTCCCCTTTCATCAGTGGTCAATGCCGTCACAAGTTCCATCACAATGTGCCAAAGAACTCACTGCGCAAATCACTGCTCACTGGACTTGTTCCGAGTGTACCTTGTAGATAGTGCCACCAGTTGCTCCTCCTGACTTACCAGGTCAAATATCTCAATCTCCTTCAAGTGATTTCCGCCAGTCTAAATGTACTACCGTCGAACACTGGTGGCATCAAGCCTAGCTTAGCTGAACTCCAAACGCCCCTTTCAGACTCCTTGATAGACATATGTCTTATCCAAGAGCCCCAACTACAGGTCAAGGATAAGGATCCGGCCATTGCAGGCTACACCACACTTCGGTCGGACAGGCAGTCATCTTCAGGTGGGGGCCTATTGACTTTCATTCGATCAGATCCAACCAACTTAAAATCTGTCTCCGGCTGGTACAGAATTGCAAGTCTTTTGTGTCCACATCCAGCGTGCCTCTTTGCTCCATGTAACCAATCTCTACCTCCCACCGATTAGCATTGTTCAAACAGCTCTGTTTCGGCCACAAAACCTCCATACCGACTCTAACTGCCTCATAGGGCTAGACCTCAACGCCCATGTGGGATTACGTCCAACCGGCAGATATCAGGGGTTCTGAAGTAGAAAGTTGGCTGATACTGTAGTCACCACTTCAGCTATTGAATGACAGTTCTGTCACATGTCACTGTCACATCACAGGGGCTGGCAGTTCCCTGGATGTCACAATTATTGGTTCAGGGTGGGTCTCAAAGACCACCTGGAAAACACTAGACCAACTCGGCATCTCTGACCACCTACCAATTCTGATCACCGTTCATACCAGCACCCCCACCAGACAAATCCTTCCTCGTGCAGCACGATGGAAGTCTGCTGGGTTGGACGGGTCTTCATACGGAGCGAATAGTACGTTTTAATTCGGTTTTCATAGACACAGCCAACAGCACGTTGGGTAGTGCAAACCAACTGGACAGAAAACCTCCTCCAAGTGGATCACTTCTCCTATCTGTGCTTTTATTCGTCAAAGAAACACTTTACAATGCACAATTTCTCAGAACCAGAAGGAATGGGTCGACGCATGTAGGGCTGTGAATGATGCTGCTTGTCAAGCTACACAAGATAGCTGGCATGAATTCTTGCAAGACATATAGGCAACGCTAATGAAACCCACATGTGGAAACTCACAAAGTCCTTAAACGGTACTCCTGACACAAACTCCCCACACCAAGCCATGTCTAACAAAGGTCGCACTATCATGAGTCCAAAAACCAAAGCCAATCTCTTCGCTAATCATTATGTGCGAATCAGCCACCACTCTCTGTCTAAAGATGAACGCTCACTTTGTTGGGATGTCAATTCCAGTCTTCGAACTCACTCTGTTCACTCTCAGGAATGCTCAGTTTTCAGATGAGGACAATAGGTGCAGCGGGTCCAGATGATATTCCTCTGACCTTCCTAAAAGCACTTGGCCCAGTAGTGCTCTCTGATCTACTCACCAATTCAACTGATCTTTTGTCAGAAGTCATCTTCCTTATATCTGGCGCATTGCTACTATTTCCCTCTGTTGAAAGAAGTTAACCAGTGGCTTAGCGTCATTCCGATCAATCAGTCTTACTTTTTGCATGGCAAAACTCATGGAGCCCATGACTGTTGACTGCCTATACTTCCCCACTGAGACCAACTTGTGTTCCCATGCCTCCAGGCCGGCTTCCACAAGGGTCGTCCCTGTGAGGACCAGATCCAGAAGGTCGTGTAGACGATTGAGAATGGCTTCCAAGCCAAACCCCTTCCATGCTCGGTCTTAGCTCTGCTAGATTTTAGCAAGGCATATGACCCCACACGGCGAGAGAAGCTCCTCCATCAAATGCTCTAAGGGATCCCACTCCCATTTTTCCATTAAATAAAAGCATTTCTCTCAGATAGACGCCCCAGGGTGCGACTTCACTTTCCCTCAGCAGTAGAAAGCGCATCACACAACATCTTCCTGAAGGCTCCGTCCTCGATCCTCCAATGTTCCTCTTTTACATAAACTCACGTGCTAACCTCCTGCCAGACGACATTGGTGGGGCAGTCCATCATTGAAGGTTCAAATGTATGTACACCATTCGAGCAGCGGGGGCAGGTGGAGTCGGCATCAGGTCCCCCCCCGGAGAAGGTTCCTGGTGGTCAGCAGTGCAGAATGGTGGCCAGAGCGAAGTTGAGCCAGAAGCGTTTCAGTTAATCGTGCACTGCCTTGCTTCTCTCTCGCTAGTGAGTAGCTGCGATATGTTAGCTTGATGCGGTAATGAGTAGGAGGGTTATCTTTGATGACAGAGCCGATTAGGTTACATTCAGCGGAGAGAGAATTTGGCCGGTGTTCTTCGTCGAGGTCGGTAGCATCTTTGGCTGCTTGGTTGGCTAGTTCGTTTCATTGAATGTAGATTTGGGCAGAGAGAGAGAGAGACTGCAGAAAGGAAAGTAAAAGATAGACCTTGTCGTTGAATAATATTATTACGTTTTATGTCTTGTACGCCTGTGGTTGTTGCTGCTGAGTCAGCATTATTTGTATGAGGTTGCTCTCTCAAAACGTTCAAGATGGCAAGCGGTCGGCTGAAACTAGTAAGTTACTTCTCTGCCTCTAATCAGGGGAATTACGCTAGGTAGGAATCTTTGTGGGCTCTCAGGGGTGGGTTCTTGCCTTGGGGTCGTTGGAGTGTTGTTTCTTAGGGCTTTAGCTAGGGGGTTTCTGGACAAATGCTCGCTAAGTTATGTTTTCCTGATCCCTGGCCTCCCAAATGAGTTCAGTAGTTGGTGGAAAGTCATGCATTATGATACATGGTCCACGCGGAGCCGGTAGTATTTCTTGCTGGTGAAGTGCATTGCTAACTGTTGTCCATTATCAGTAATTTTGTGGTGTGTTGCCATCCACTTGAAGCACTTTTCTTGCTATGTTCACTTCGCTTGATTGATCACAGTTTTTTGTTTGTGTGCGAGTTGCTTGTTGGTGGTTGGTGTATGAGAACAGCTGTTTTTCCAATTGCGTTTAGTTGCTCTTGTCTGTGGTATTGTGAGCCTAGCATACAATCCTGTCTTCTGATCTTGTGGTCTTGTGGTTAATTCAGTGTGTAGTTCTGAATTGGTTTCTGCTTAGTTGCCATGGCTTCGTTAGAGACAATGAAAAGAAGAGAGGTGGGCACAGATGAGATGTTAACAGAAAAATACAGTCCTCTGAAAAATTAATTTCTGAATTTTCAGCTGAGAAGGAAGCCGAGCTTCACTCACTGAAAACTGTGTTAATACGCAAGCTGGTTCAGCTTGGAGTATTAGATGAGCAGATCCAGAGGTGAGCTGAGAGGACCCTACTCTCTCAGATGCGGACCGATCATAGCGAGGTTCCAAAGGAAGTGGCTTAGCCCACCAATCTGGGTAATCCCTACTTATGTCTCCAGTTGCCCATCTTCATCATCATCATCATCAAGTATAAATCATAGATGACATAAACAAACTTCCTTCTTTTTGTTTGCAAAACATGAAAGAGGAATTGGATTGAGGGAAGGGGTCAAAGAAGTAAGATAATGGCTGAGTTGGAAAACATTGAATAGGGTGTACCAAATATCTCACAGCATAATCTGGTTAACACCTTCTCAGGAAAGATACAGAACAGTCCAATGTTCATGACACTATGCCGAAATAACGGTTTTTCATCTGTCCTTGGGCATGTGCTTAAACACATCTCACTACGATGCAGAATGTTGCAGAAGCGCACTCAGTCATGTGGTAAAAAAGGTTTGCTGACGTTACTATCATATGTAGGTTTGTTTTTCAATTACTCGCTCAAAATAGTTTCTATAGCGAGAAAACCCATGCTCAATATGCACAAGACAAAACTCAGACTAACTTTTGCTCATTTTCATCCCAAAAAGAGACATGCTAGCACCCTAGTCGACAATATCCAGCATTTGTTTTTACAGAAACAAGCAAGTGAAGAGCAGTGCGATTGGTTTGTAGAACAGGCCAACAATTCTACAGTTCTACAATTCAATACGATGCAGAATTTTAAGTAAATCCATTGCTTTTATGATGCGATGAAAATCACAGTTCCGAAAGCTGAGACGAATAGCAACTAAGATGTTACTCATTCCAATGGAAGCCAGCACCCAGCCTGAAAGGCTATGCATTTCAGATAGATTGCGGCATATAAAGAACCAAGAGAAGCACAGTGATAATTAAATTGGAACCATCAAGAAAGATGTCAAAATTCAACTGGCGGTTGCGATCTGCTTCGGGTGAGCATCATCAGCATGCCGCAAAACACCAGTCAAGTCCTAAGATACCAGACAGAAAAACTGAATTGTGAGCTCACTAAAATGCATCGTTGTTGCCAACTATAGACCAGAAATACAGAACCCAGAGCTTAGAAAAACACTTGCAGAGGCCACAAGACAGAGAGAGGCCACAAGACAACCTCACAAACGACACTTCTGGGATTGAAGTTTAAGAAACAGAGTACAGCAAATTATGAAGCAATGCCAGACTCCATGTTACTGACTCTACTGCACAACCCAAATTTAATCAAATCTATATCCACCAGAAACACCTACTAAGCCAAAGCTATGAGACAACCCCCATTGGGCTACAGCAGGTTTTTTGAAATTGCCATTCCTTTAAATCTCATGTGCTAGAAATTCCGAGTAGGCCAAACAGACAGCCCGGAGCACTTCAATATAACGTTCTATCCCATTGCCACAAGTCTTTCTCAATGCCATAGTAGTGCCAAGCAGTTGCAGAGATCCACTATACAAGCAAAGGTTCAATTGAAATGAAGATCACAGTTCCAAAAAGGGAGATAAGTAACAACTAAGATGTTATTTATTCCAATTTGTAAAGTTCTCCTTTGACATTGATGAGGTCTCAGCAACGAAACATGTATGTCGATTTTTAGATTCATTGCTGTAGTTTCAGTGCGTTTAAAGATTGTTGACAGTGCATACAGTCGGCTATCCTTTAACATGAGTTCGAGTAACCAGGCCCTAATGTAGCCAAAAAGAGCGTTCGATATTCGGACGCTGCCCCTCTCAAAATTAGCGTCAAAAGTGCCCTTTTACTTAAAGTTCAATCTAATTCTCAAATTTCCTAACTTATTTAATGGACCCAAGTGCCCTTTTTGTTGAAAACCGGACACTGCCCTTAAATGCTTCATAGATTAGACCCTGGTCACTCTTTTCTTGCCTCATCTGAACGAATCTCTTTATCGTCATTGAATGACTCACATCCTGAATTCTCATATTCGCTACTCCGATATCCGGAAGTCCTGCTAATCCCGAGGTCCAATATTCCTGCAAAAAGATTGTCTAAAATGCAGATTTTACAATAAGTTTCTGAAAGAGGCATATTTGACAGATTATCAGTATCTGCAGCCTGCTATTGTAATGAAATCCTGAATAACCATACTTAAATAAAGCCCTTTATTACTTTCCAACCGCAAATGATAAAAAGCTTCCGAAAGGAGGCAGGTGGGAGCAAAGAGGATGAACTTCGAACAGAAAACATACCAAGCTTAAGACCAACCTCTCTTATCTAACCAATTGTAAAGCCGTGTATGGCCGTTCCTTGCAGCCAGGTGAATCAGTTTTTCGCCATGTTTGTTTGTAGAATTCTCATCATAATCTATAAAATAGAAGTAAACTTGACGACCTTACAACAGGCATACATAGATCATCCTTGAGCTAGATGCTACTGTATTCGAAAAGGAAATTGTGCAAATTATGCACACATTTCATATAACCGAAGAATAAACAAGACACCACTATACCGATGATCTCATGCCTTCCTATGCCTGTCACAACTAAATCAAGGACGGCATGAGGAGGAAACTGGGACCACCAGGTGAATATCTTGGAGTGTCACGATACACAGTTCTCCAAATTTATAGATCAGTTGGGCAATGTCAATTACCTTGCAAAGGCAATCGAGATACCATTCATATATCATGTTGGCATCTTTCGAGCAAAATTCATTCAGTTTCATTCGTATTTTGATGTTTAGTACATGGACACTGGCAAGGCCTGTGTTACAATCATTAGATGTTATGGCTGTCTTTCTAAGACAAAGTACATTGACAAATAAAACTTTTTCTGCATACTCTACCAAATTTCCAGACTCTTTACGTACATGCAAGAAGGACAGACATAATCCAATGAGGACAAAATCTTCCTCCCATTCTTATTAGACTTGCAAGACAGCAATCTAAACTTAGAACATGCAGCGATCAAAATCTTGATGGCATATGCGTAACATCCAATAAAGCAATGTCCCCTAGCTGAAATTCAAATAACAGATATTATAGACAATATAAAAAAATCTTTCACCTTGAGTCAACGCTGCACTCTCACATGCAAAACAAAGGGATAGTCGGTTTCGTAACTGTTTACGAAACACTGATCTTTTTTTGCAAAAAACTTCATGGCAGAACGTTCCAACAAAACTAGACTTGCCTTTCGCGTCATTAAGTAACCATTCAATTATTGCTTTCCATCCTTCTTCTGCTGCAATATCAATCGGCCCGTAATCATCCTGATTAAAAACGTGAATTCCTTGACCTAAAGTAATCAAACATTGAAATCATCTATACTTGCACCAATAGTAGTCAACGAATTGATTTCTGGTAAACACTGAATGAAGAACATATCAATATTGAGAAGGGATCTTCAATGGATCAACCATGAAAAACCATTTCCAATCTGTTTAGCTGGGATAGATCAGAATTCGAAAGTGCCTGTATCCCTTCACATTTCTCTAATGGTACATTGTTACTATCATTTAAGGTGGTACAGCAGGAAAATTCACAAACGTTTTACATTTTCCAACTTACCTGTAACTTCTCCGGCTCCCACATATACACAAAAAATAAAGTTTATTTTTTATTATTTTAAACTTTATTTTTATTCTAAAATAAAGTTTGGGTTTCAGGGCTCGCGTATATCCGGAGATACACGCGAGTAAAGTTTAGGACTATACACAAGTTTCCCGCGCCATTCTTCACTCTCTCTGGCTGCTACTGGACACCACTCATCATGTCAGAAGCAGAGAATAATAGAAATTATGTTCAACTTGCGCATTCGACGCGACTTTTGATCACTGTTCACCTGCTAGGTATTGTTAATGCTCAGCCAGTATACACTTCTGAATGAAACTCTTCGAGCTCATTGATATCGCTGCTGATAAGCATGCTCCTCACGTGTGACATGTGTTGTGTCTGATTGGTTGCAGGCAAGTCTCCATGGCTTCTGATTGGTAGAAATCAGTCTATTGTAATATATGAGGCTCATTTGCATACTCGGCGCTTGGCATGAGGAAGTAGTAAAACTTTTGGTTAAAAGTAAGGTCACTTTGATTCATATTTCCGCCACTCTGGAAGAATTATTTGCTTGCGTAATGACATTTTATCGTTCGAGGAACAATTGCTCGGCATTCAGTAGAAAATTTAAGGGTGTCTCGCCTTCTGCGAGCAAATTATTGGCAGCATAATCAATTTTACTGCTTTCACGTGTTTAAGTGGTCTTTACTAAACAAAAGTTTGCGTAGAAATTATTGATCGGAGGCAGAGAACGACGGCTGTCAGTGATAGAGGATAGGTGCACGGAAAAAAATACAGGTGACGCTAGACTTACTTCATTCTATTCGTTTGTTGTGACTCATTTTCTGTGAATCGTACGTAATTTAGGAAGAAACGCTGTAGATACTGAACAAGTTAAATAACTCAAAAAAGCTCCTGTCTTTTTTTCAAGGTGCACAGTCTCCACATAAGGGACATTGAAAATTTTTTGTACATGTTCACAGTAGGCCAAAAACTTTGGTTTTGTGTTTTCCATTGTCTTTTTGTGTGATGTCATAACTGGTACATATGACGGTCTATGGTTTTATTTCTCCCTAAAAAATGTTCTACAATAATCATAATAGTCAGCAAAGAAAACATCTTCCGCCAATTATTGCTCTTTTTGTCAAGATAAACCACTTCACATTAGCTATTTTTCCTGCTGTACGACCTTAATTAACAGATTTAAGGAGGATTTAAAATCTCATCAAGTAGAAAATTTGCAGAATAATACATATGAACGCAGGCTAATAGTTCTAGTTTTCGCCTTCAATATTTCACGTAGGGAGTGTCACTTTTCTACGTCATATTCTCACAAGGAGATTGCATTTCATTTCTTTACGTTGCTCATGAACATCGTTTCACTACATGCTGATGCTGCAATCTAGGAAAATGTATTGCTTTTGGACGCTTTCATCAGTTAAACAGCTTGATCCGGTCACCAGGAATTTTCAAATCAAATGTTGCATCAGAACTCAAAATAGAGGGTACAGCTATAAGGGTGCAAGTGCCATACATTCTAATGATGGCTACTGAGGAGGGGAAGAGCATCATTTGGACGGGAAGTAGCGAAGGGATGTTATGCACAATTACTTGCTGTTGATTCTGTGTTTCGAGGCAATGTTTACAGTGAAATTAGTATGCCGACTAATATTCAATCAGCACTCAGCCATCAGGTTGTCACGCTACAACATACAGCTGAGAAAATTAGAACATTCGTTTTTGATAAAACGTACATGGCTGTTGTTTAAATGTTCTTGCCTTCTATGAAAGGCATCAGACTCTCCATGAGTGACTCTTCTATCAAATCTACAAATCGGACAAATCTCTCCAATTGGGCGCAATTCCTGTTCCTGAGGTATCATCCTCCTGTCATGTGACATGAGACAAGTGATTTTTGGCATTTAGGTGACAACGATTCAACAAAACTGCTAAGATGATCACTTTTAGGGATGCTGGGACTATCTCTAAGTGTTCATGGTCCACTTCTGGAATGTAACACAAGGGATGATGCTTGAAAAAAAATTAATCACACAAATTTTGTAAGAATAGCATAAGTGGATAAGCCAAGACGAGTGCATTAGTTTGTGCCCCCGAGTCACGCTTGGGACAGACAGTAGTACTATCCTGCAACAGAAAGACTCTTGAATGCCTAGTATGGGCTTCCCAGATAAATTGGTTGAGGAAAATTGGTATCATACTTAGATATAAAAAGTATGTTGCCAAAAAAAGATGTGTTCTTGCTCTTATTCATATGCTGCACAAGTACTGTTTGGGAATGAATGAAGTCAAGAATACCTGTAAATTTCACAACACATAGAGACAAGAACTCTCAAAGTTTAGCACAAAGCTTTTCGACCTTCAGTCATCATCAGGTGATACGACATGGCAGAATTTGCATTTATACCCGTAAATGTAGCTAACGCAAATATTATATTTCATGACCCAGTATGTCAAGAAATATGGAGAGACAGTCTAAACAGCTTAGCAAGCCCTGAAATAGCAGCCAGTCATCGGTCAATGACCGGCATGTTTTGCTCTTGCTCCGGCACGAACTGGAAAAGAAAATCGTGTCTGTAATTGCACATTTCCTGCTTGATTTCTTTTAGAAACTTAATGGTCACTTGGTATCTTAATCATCTTCGAATGCAATCACTTTTGATATTTTACAAAACGCATTTGACACAAACGGGAACTGATAGCTTCCGTACTTTAAGAAAATCTGTGTCCTGTTATTGCTCCATACGATACTATCTACCAC
>JAOBRC010967558.1:0-12408 GCA_027575255.1 Scolionema suvaense | reverse complement strand
AAAAGCAGAGTGTACAAGGTCTAGAACATAGCCCAAAAGTAGAGTGCATAAATAAGTTCTGAAACATTGGTTAAAAGCAGAGAGCATATGGTACGAAACATAACCGAAAAGAACAGTGAAGAAAGGCCTGAAGAATAATAGCAAATAGAAGAACTCAGGCATCATAATGCATCACTTCTATTGGTCTAGTATGTAAATATCCAGACAGCTTCAACAAGATGAAAAAATATAACTTGGCATGAAATAACAACAGGAGAGACAAGAAAAAATACATCGACTCCCTTGAGATTATGCAAGATGTAGAAGCGCAATTTTGGAAATACCACTGCAGTGATCTGTCAGAAGCTGTCTATAGTAAAGCAATCAACAATACCAATCGTTTGATAGGAAATGTTTGCGAAAGACGCATTAGAATAGAGGGCTAAAATTAACATTTGAATGGAACATGTACCACTTTCTCACAGCATGTCTCACAAAACGAAATCCAAATTCGAATTGTAATGAAATTCTTTACTAAGCAAGTCAGACAGCAACTTAGCATTTTGAAGTTCAGTTAAAAACACATTCGCAAATACTCTAGCACTAACAACATTGATAGCAGTGAGTTACCATGAAACAATATATTGCACAAAAGCATTATGTTTATGATCAACTCATATTGGATTATACATGATTCATTCACTTTTCTTTCGTTGTACTTAGCAACCTGCCTACTAAAGGGATTCAGCCATACATGGACAATTCATTCATTAGCACATAATATGACTACATAATTTCATGTAATTCCAAAAACAGAAGAATACTACGAACCTGAAGTGAATTGATTACTTTGATTTGATGTTCCTCTTTCAATGCAGAACAACATTTTGAGAACAGTTCATTTACATTACCCTGAAATAAGATGAATCATTGTGTCATAAAACAAAAGCAGTAACTAAAGAACCAAAAAAAACATGACAACTGTGACTACCAACGTTAAAGCCAAGAAATAATAATTTTTTAATATAATTGGAGAGCTGAACTGGAGACATTTTCGCAGGTATGACATACATGGTCCATACAATCACCTCAGGTTCTGCTAAGTGTCAACCCCATGATTACAATGAACAAAGAAACAGATCTTGAAAGTTACCAGAACACCTTCGACAATTTTTTCGTCCACACAACACACCATGGATGGTGAAAAGGAGAAAAGGAATGCACATATTGCACAGGGTTCTCACACGAAATAGAAGTACATAAATGGGTGCATTAATGTGCCAAAATCAGGTATAAAATAAGTAGTGAAATTTGAAACCGCACAATACAAGTTATCGAACGTTAACAAATGGAGCAGGCTCAAGTCTGAAAGAAGGTGGGTGTTTGTGTCCCTGCGCCTGTCGATGAGATACCTGAATGAGGGACATAGAGCAAATCGAGCTCTGGAAGATGATCAGACACTTCCACCCTTAATAACAGGGTTAATCTACTTTGTTGATGACAAGGACAGATTAACAAAACCAATCGATAACCTGCGAAAAGATGAGAAATTTGGGGCAGTTATACGGTAAACAAGCACAACACAGTTGTATACCTAACCAGGAGCTAGCATGGAAGATCACCCAGGTGCCCAAACTTGTTAACTTCGGCTGTGACATTAAACATGTTTTACGGGCGCCCAACACTCAGTCCTACCTAGGTTCAGAAATTTCACGACAAATCTTACCAAATCACTTCACATTCCTAATGCTAGCAGCAAGAATGTTACATTTACCAAGTATACCCAAGTAAGTCCAAGGAAAATCAGAGAGAGCGACTTTTAACAGGTGCATGCATTCATTTAGACTAGAAAAGTCGTCCTTAGTGTAAAGAAATTGTTAAGTTAAAACAAATCTGCTCAAAGCGCCGAACGGACAACTAGGAGGTTTTGGTACTGCTAGCTGATAAGCTTTTCCCATCTGCAAGTCGAAATTATAGTCAAGATTATAAGCGCGCCAAAAGTACCTGCGTGCCAAAAGGTCCTAGTCTGTTCGTCTGCCAGCTTTATTACAAAACATCACCTTCCGGATTGTATGGCATAACCCGCCTGGGGACTTCAAAAGAACAGACGTTCAAACTCTAACCTTCACTTTCAACAGGTCCTCTTCACATGTGCCATCAATCAAATCTCCCAAATATTGGACATTCACCTATCAGCAAGAAGGAAAAATGTCATCATTCTTAACCACTTCGTACTAACTAGATCCTTAAAATAAATAAATACCGTAATGCCTCGAATAAGTGCCCACGCTAGAGTGTATTTATTGAATAAGTGCCCACCCTCGAATAAGTGCCCACCCTTCAAATAGGCGCCCACTCCTCAATCTTCAGAAAGCGGTCTTTAATTCAAATTTTGACCAGGATAGTAATTGAAAGGCGATTTGGTAATAAATGTTTGATAAATGCCACAGTTTGTTTAAGCTTGCGTTCGCATTTTTATCTTTTTCGTCATATGAACATGGGCACTTCTTTCTTTTTTAAATTGTTTGTAAATCTGTTTTTTAAATAAGCACCCCCCCTCGAATAAGCACCCATCTAAAAGCTCCAGAAATTAAATAAGCGCCCGGGCACTTATTCGAGGCATTACAGTAAATAAATAAATAAATGAAAGAAAGCAAGGTGGCACTTCAAATACATGAATATATGTATACAATACATGACCTATGGAACAACTTTTTTTAGGTTACATTAGGACCTGGCTAAACAAAGTACCACTAGCAACATCCTAGATAGCGGCGCTTAACACTCCTTAGTGGCGTTTTGAGCAAATGATAAACAGGAAGCACCTTGAGGGAAACAATTGGACATCCATTCCTAAGGAAAATCATAGGTCTACCTGTTCATACATCTACCTTTCAGATCAAATCTATGCAAGCTCAAGAATATCTACCGCAGGTTTGTTTTTAGAAAACATATCTTAGGTGTCACAATCACTATTACCCTGTTCTGCTTTGATATGTTCCTGTTTGTCTATCGTTTAGCCTGTAATTCATAGGAAAAGCTTGAATATTTAATTCTGGAGGTATTTCATCTCCAAGTCATGCACCTGGCATGATTTTGGATTATGGAGTACGTTGCAAACGACTGCCATCTCCAATCATATCAAACAAAGTTTGTTCCTAAATTAATCTTGAATATATAATGAAGCTGCTTAGGTGAAAAGAAAGAAAAATAAGTTGAGGATCTTCCAGTCAGATAAAAGAAAAAATAGCCATTCTATGCTTCTCTATACAAAAACTACGGTAACAAGCTTCTTCGAGCCAAAAATCGCTGTGCCCCTGTCTAAAACTAGTCTTTTCAAAGCAGTTCAATGGTCTCAATATACCTACACTGAAAATTACAAAAACAGCTTTGCACAGATAAAGATACACAGGCCTTTCCATACAGCATGCACGCTACGCATTGTGCGCGTCAGTTGTCCGGGTGCCCACGAAATTTTCGTGCACGCAAAATTTGAGGCAAGCGAGTGTTTAATTTAGCATGATCTATATATTTCTTGTTCCATGGTAATATGTTATCATGATTATCAGAATATCAGGCCTTGAACACTGCTTGCGATATGAATAATTTAATGCTACACCACATGCAAACAGGCTTACCCTTCTTTTCATCTAAATAAATGTTCCATTAAAACGATAGGTATTCGCTGGTGCTACCAGCATTCGCTCCTTCTGCAAAAGCGCTCCATTGGTTTTCACTGTTTCTGGGGAATGTTTGACCGCGACAATATATTCCCGCGAAATGTCCAAAATATCTAAAAACCCAGGTTTCAGGTACTTTCTTTAATTTTTCATTGTCGCCACGTGCCAAATGTGGAGAACAAAAGATGACGTCACACCAGAAATAGTAAAAAATTCAAAAATTTTTTCGACACCATCCGATTCCTTGCAAAAAGATAGGAAAAGTCATGAAGTTTCAATACTGTACGGTAAGTTGTTCCAGAGACACAAAACCAAGTTTATAGCCGTGGGCCTAGTAGCCCCGCTGGCCTGTTTAGGGTTACAGACGATTAAGGGCGCATGATTCATAACCAAATTAGTGCTGCCTCTAAGACTCACAAAAACAGTGATATGCCCTGAACACTCACACCAAAAATTACCAGACACTAATGAAGCATTCTTGAAAAAATTTGAAAAAAACGAACAAAACATAACAGTGTTAATTGCCACCTACAAGCCAAACGAGAGTTTTTGCAGATATGAGACATGGTCTACAACACATCTACTAGCGCTCTGAAAATTCATGCCAAAGACTACAAAAATGTAGCGCATGGACCATGAAATGTTTTGAAAGAAACCAGACATGGACACGTTTGGGCGTAAATTGTGGCAAAATTAGTTGTAAGATAAAAGCTGCTCAACTTGGGAATAAACGTTTCTAGAAATATGCAAACTACATACCACGTTTATAGAACGCTATCATGTTCTACAATCTGATTTTTGACCACTGATCCCCCTTTAAAGCTATCACAACTGAAGCAGGGGGGAGCAATTTGCCCCATGTCAGTTTTTAGCTAATACAACCCTAAAAACGGGATGGATTTCAATGCAACTTTGTGAAGTTTTCAAAAATTTACAGGGAAATCGAAATCTGGAAATGTCTTTTTTGATATCAGTAGCAGGTGGCTGCTGTGACATTTTTTTGAAGATAAGGTGATATATTTTTGAAAAATCAATTTGATTTTAAATATATACTTTCATTGTTTTTCCGGCCTGAATGCACATTTTTTGGGGGTGAATTTTGGATGCATGACTATTTATCTTAGCATTGTGCTGAGTTAGTATTGATGTAAGGCACTTACAAACAGATTATACCCGGAACGTACTTTTAGACCTCATATTTTGATAGCAGACTACCCATTACGCATGCAAAGTAAGTAGAATTCATACGTAAGTGAACTTAGAACACAATCTCCTACCTACCTTACTTAATTTCATCCCAAAATAGTATTAAGAAATTGGGCAGTGGCCCATGTTTTTTAATAAAGGTAAAAGATAAGCAAACCACAGGAAGAACTGACCTGAAAAACCTGGATAAAATACGGTTCAATGCTTCATCCATCAATATGTGTATAATTTCCTGACGAACATTTTTCTAGGCATAACTTTATGACAAATGGTTAGGTGGTGGTTAAGTGCCAAAAGCCTACCTTCAACAAAAACAGTTCTTGCCATACATTTGGATTGGTCTTCCCAATGTCTTCTCCCTATATAAAAATCAAGGAATAAAGTGACTTAGAGTGTGACACTAGCAAAAAATCCTTCTACTATGGTTCCAAATAAAATGAGTGAATGCATTTTGATGATAACACTTCCGAGTTCTGATATCAAACGGCAAGAGAATTTCTTCGGAATTCTGAATTTCTTCTGAACAGCAAATGATATCTTCTGCTTCATGTTTTTTTCAGACAGTAGCACAACCTTCAAATCAAGAATGTGTGAGTCATTCTTGAACGTTTAGCACAGAGGGAAAAGGAAGGAGCAACCTTCAAATCAAGAATGTGTGAGTCACTCTTGAACGTGTAGCACAGAGGGGAAAAGGAAGGAGCAATATTTCAAAACACAAGCAACACAAGAAAGTGCGAGGAAAGACCTAATCCATCCATTAAGCTGTTCTAGCATATATATGCAAGTTATCCAAAGAACATGCTATGCAGTGGTATGGGAAAGGCAATTTTACTGCAGAACCTAAACCAAGGAGAGTCAATTCCTGGGAACGAAGCTCCTGAGCATGTAATGCAAGGAGATACCTTCATTTCGCGGGGATATCAGAACATTTCCGAAAACATAATATTAATAGAACCCAGTTGCATTACTAAGCAAATTAAAAGTGAAAAAATGCCTCTGACAGCCATTGCTAGCTGGGAACACCTAACTTTGTGGACTCACCTGACTAAACCCAAGGGTGCTTAGAGGCCTCATACAGATATATAGATAAATGAGACTGTATGGATACATACCTTGAAGATAGCATCATACAATAT
Organism: Scolionema suvaense; assembly: GCA_027575255.1. NCBI lineage: Eukaryota > Metazoa > Cnidaria > Hydrozoa > Limnomedusae > Olindiidae > Scolionema > Scolionema suvaense. Next base: position 6,407 of record JAOBRC010967558.1, on the reverse strand, counting down.
GATAACTTTTTCACGAAATGCCTTCTTCCCAGTTGGAGATATAGGATGCTTCATTTCACATCCTTATTTGGCAACTGTTGCTATGTAAGGAAGAGCTAAGAAAAGGAAGATTACAGTGATCTGTATTGTGAATCATGATAATTAAACTATGCAGAGAAACTTTTAACAGGATAGACACTCCATGTCAACTGGTCAGAAAGCAGTCAGGAAGACGAAAACCGTTCCTGAGCAAATACAATATAAATAGCGTTGCTGTGCCACACCATGAGACTAACACTGTACTTCAGCACTAGTAGGGCAGCACTTTAAACTGTTGAAGCAGACAAATGGCTAGAACAATCCCAGAAATGAATGCAACAATCATTTATTTGTACAACAAAAATTTGTTCGCAATAAATAGAAAAAACAAAACCAGTCTGTGCATGGCTGTAGCCAACGTGTTAGATACAGAACCTAACTACCTAACTATATCTGATCTAAATGACAAATTAATAAAACAAATGACAACCACCAGCAAAAAGCAGCTCTGACCACAAATGAGCAAATGCAAGCACGTGTGAAATCATTAAGCTTCATGAAACTATCAAATTTGACTTTTGTATTGTTTTCTTCTGCCCCAGATAGTGAACCTTGCTTGTAAGTAATATCTCATAATCAGAAACAAATTGAAGACAAGCATAGATTTTTTATTTAATTCAAAGGTGTAACATAGTAGGTGCCTACTGGCTGGAACACCCAAAACTTGACAAAATAGATTCAGGCAACCAGAATTCATCCCCTGGATGCCCAAATGGGCAGCCACTTTTTCAGCACAATATTCGAAGTTTCGTTTTGTAACAAAGAAATTAGACAACATATGAACATTAAGACCACGAATCCAAGTAGGCAATAGATATTACAGATAAGAACAAAAACTAAAAGTGCAATCGGAGAATTTCAGGTAAGCCACCCAAAATATGGAATCTGAGTACATGGCAGCAAATCTCTGGGAAACATTACTGTATGTTACACCACAGCAATTTCAGACAATTTTATGTACTAATGGAAGTTCTTTTACACTGCAAAAGACACAACTACCAAAATTACTGGGTGAGCTTTTACGAGGATTTACTGAAAATAGTATGCTGAAAAGTTTCTCCCCTCATAAGTCCACCACCTATACTCTGCGACAGAGACGAACAAATAGGAAACATGAATGGCAGAGCACAAAGTAAAACCTTCAGTACCAGATACTTCTTACACCACAACAAACAATAAGGCAAACCTATCTAATCTTTTAAGATACTTTTCGCTTCTAATTTTTCTCATATTACCGACTTCCATAGCTGTCACTACAAAATGTTTCCATGTATTAAAATATAAAGCATGTCTGAGTACTTTCCAGGGACATCCAGACAAGTTCCAAATAATAGACTGTTCTCAGCCTTCATACAAGACCCCACAATTGAGAGATCGTACAGGGTCTTTGCATCTGTGCTTGTTTTTCCGTCCCGCTAGTTCTCCATGCTCAATTATTGACTAATTATGCAAACGCTGACACATGCAAGATTAGATGCATAATTCATTAGGCAGACTTCACAGATTGGGAGAATAAAAGAAGATTATGCAGATAACTCATCTAGTCAGCTGAATATGTGCCAGTAGAGAATAATTAGTAAACGGCTAGACAGCAAATCGTGCTTCGATGCAAAGACCCTATACGATGATCAAAATCGTAAAAAGGGTGTTGTACAGAGGCTAGACTGTTCTGTGCTATTGCTTTGCAACAAATAATGAACTTTCACGTAACAAACTATCTTATTAAACAATTTCGAGATTCCATTCCATGTGTTCTTTTGATTATCGTAACATAAAAGTTTTTTCCCTCCGGATTCAGCTAACTTAATCATTAACGTAAGGTAGAGAGTATATATCAGGGAGGCAGTTCTTTGACAGTGAATAATCTACCACGATGGACTTCTAGCTTTGTGGCTCATGGTTCCTCATAGAAGGTATAATGAAAATTGAGGCTGAACCCTATTTTATTACGGGTCAGACGACCCCCACATTCTGTTATGGGGTGGGGGTAAATTTGCTCACATTTTTAAAATGCTGTAGAAACCGACAACAAGTTGTAAAAACACGAAGTATGTATATGTTAGTTGAGTTTATGTACTTTAGAAAAACCCTAAAAATTTAATCGTCACATGACCAGGTTGGCAGACCTCAGCATTTTTCTGACGACGTCATCAGATTTTTATGAGTTTTTTAAACATCAACATCTCTGGAACTAATCATTGGACGAAGCTGGTTGACCGCTCATTTTGTTTAGATCAATGAATGGAATCCATAAAGTGCAACAAAAAGTACTGCTCATGCATAGTTAATGATTCTCACATAATTAATGATGCAAAAATTTTCAAAATAACATCGCATGACGTGACAACGCTCAATTGTCCTAAAAATGGTGGAGAATATTCCCGTCAACAATATCTACCTTGCGTCCAAGTTTGAAGTCAATTGCTTTACTAGAACGGAAGTTATAAAGAATTTCATTTTTGAGTGATTTGTATAGGAAATATAGGAAATTTCCACATTACTATAAGGTTAAGATAGATCAATAACAACACATTATGTTGGAACTTCAAGTTTCATGCTATTGCATTCATCAGCCAACAAATACTCTGCTACAAAGATTTCAGTTCCATTGCATACCTTCCACAAAAGTCTCATGATTTTTGTCAGCCTGTCCACACAACCATGAAATTTTCAGAGAATCTTTTTTTGATAAATTTTGTTCACACTTAAGAAAGATGGGCACCTTTGGCGGCAATTTTCTTGTTTAAATTTAGCTTCTACAAAACTGGGGGAAAACTTACCCCCTAATAAAATAGGGTTCAGGAGGCTTCCCAAATCGGGACACAGAATGGCTTCCGGATGCGTATGAAACTGTGCCATGAAAAGGCGCAAGCTAAACATTATGTATGTATGGCTAAACATGTATTCTACATAATAAACCTGTCACGCTATAATATTCTACTCTTACTTAAAACTGGAGTATTAGAACCAAGAAGCAAAGAAAAAAACAAAGAAGTTGGATATAGAAACATAACATTTGTGATACTCAATATCTTGCACAATATCTTGTAGCCTTATACGGGACCTCTTGTTGTGCCTGGGAAACAAGACAACCAGTAATCAATCTAGGATGCCAAGAAAAAAGTTTATATAGATAATACAAAAGCGAAAAATAAGAACCCCTTCAAAGTACATAAATGAGCATGCTTTCAAAATCTATTTCAACAACAACGTCATGGGAGAAGACAAAGAGAAGCTTTTAACTTCTCGGCTGTAATTGCAGTTTGTTCCAATGCAGCTTTGAGCTTATCTGTCTGGCAATCACTCAATACTTCTTTAGAGTCTGTATCATTAATGAAGTCACTTCCAATTTTACAAAGTGATTCTAAATCAAACAAGATGAACCGAATTTCCTCATGCACATTGCTGTGATCAATCAGATGCAAGGAATGCTCAGCTGACTTTCCTGGGACATCAGAAATCGCTAGCATACGTAACTGTAAAATAACATTTTCAAGGTCGTCCTCACTGGCAAGGCCAGACAAATATAATTTGGCAGTGTCTAATCGAGGAGACAAAATGCTTGTAATGAAATCATAAAAAAGAGCATAGTCAATGCCAGCATTTGCTTTCATAATAAGTTGACATCTGTCATGCCATCCTTCCATGTCAAAGCAATCAAAAATTTCTTTCTTAACAAGCTTTAGTTCAGCAGAGAGATGATTCCACATGCACTGAAGTCCATAAGCATTAGTCCAATTGTGATTAATTGAGATAGTATGTTCTAAATTGTGTACTTGATGAAACCAACCGCTTGGTACAAATAAAACTTGACCTGTTTCTTGATAGGCAACAAAATATTTAGCTTTCTTAGCACTTGGAAATCGACTGGATTCAACATCAGTAACATCATAAACTAAGTGTCCAAATTTATCTTTTAGAAGGTCCTCTTCACCTGGTGGATACAAAAACCATTTCTTTCTGCCACAGACATTTGCAGACCAACTAAAAGATCTATAGACATCAGCATGAAATGGTGTCCAGCTCCCTTTTACTCCTATATAAACAAACCTATAATCATCTTCAAGATGTTTGTACTGGTCCCAAAATTCATTCAGCCAATCCGATTGAAAATACATAGGAACACTATAAGCTTCGTAGTCTGGATATGACCGCTGAAGGTGCCAGTCTTTGACATACAGCAATTTTTCGTCAGTGTCTTTATTTTCAAAGCGCTTCACGTAATCAATAAAATGTCTCAACTTCATAGTCGTCTTCTCATGACATGAAAAGTGCCTCTTTGAGCAGTCAACAACTGGAACAGATGCCTCACCAAAGTTTTGGGAGAGAAAACTCCAATTCACTTGCTCATCTTTCACCCATTCCTTCCGGCTCTTCCATGAATCTGTTGTTTGCACTCCAAACAAGCATGGTTTATTCGATGATAAGTAACCCTTGTAGAACTCTTTTTTGCTCAAACTCACAGACACCTCCTTTAACTCTCCCAAGCATACATTACTTGTATTACCATTGTCCATACTTCAACTACAAAAATATTCCCATTATCTACATATACGAATCCCTTTCTCATTACTGAAATCAGCAAAAATGAACATTTCTGATCGAGGAACAAGTCAAGAGAACTAAAGGATCAATTTTATATGATAGATGAGCAATTAACACAAAATCAATTGTGAACTACACTAGTAAGAGCAGCTTGTTAGAGATTATCTCCAATTAATTGATTTGCTCCTCCTGTTCCTTTCCTGGAGCTGTGGAAAGGGGGGGCACTGATAACTACTGCTCTCGGCGGTGGGAGCAGAATCAATCTTCTACTGCTAACCTCCCATGAAAGACTATTGGTCTGGATCTCAGTCTCTCTTTCCTGCGCTCCCTTGCTCAGCCACTTTGTTTGCAGAACACAATCCAGTTTGCACAGCTGGGTCACTGAGTCTAAAACAGAGAATCTTGCTGCAATGTTGAACAAAACACACGACAATAGTCATGAATGGCACTGTTCGAGGCAGAAAATTAAGCAGGGAGAAGCATAATTTCCGGAGAGTGACTGACACTCCCACCCTCTTACAAGGTTAGCAGCTGTCGATAAACTAGGTGCACTAGCCATGAAAATACAACAGGCTGACTCATCCTCTCAAACCATGTACGACATGAACAGAGTTGATGCTGATACCAGGGGTCCAAGAAAGGATGGACATCATTTTTTCATTGGAAATGTTAAAGTTTTAATAGAGGGAACACTGCCGTGCTTTCAGGTACCCTTGCAAAATGATAATTGCCAGCCTGCCAGGCTGACCATTTCAACAAAGCCGACAGAACAAGCATGATGAGTCTTAGCCTTCGTTCAACACGCTCACAATTTGAAGCATCGTGTAGGGTCTTTGCATCAGTGAGCAATTAGCTGTCCAGCGATATTTTATTACGCATAAAATTGCACCCATGTGCCGATGACCGGAAATCACTCAGCACATTCTGTACCCATACCTGCTCCAAATTCGCTACCTCTCTGTTAAATTATGCAAACGCATTTGCTCACCCAGGTGTGCATAATTAGTTACCAATAGAGCTTGGAAAACAAGCTGGACAGCACATCGGTGTCTGATGCAAAGACCCTATACAAAGCATGAAGCAAGGGTCTTGAACAAGGCTAGATGAGTTTGGTCAATGGAACAGGCACATTCTGGCTTGTTGCTCTGGAGCCTCTCCTGAAAACACTGTATATACTTATAATTCACATGGAAAAAATAATTTCTAGATGCAGGCACTTCAATAAAAACAATTTTAGCAAGTCCGCTGAGCTTTGAATCCTCAAAAATTAAAAACAATCGCAGACAAAAGAAAAAACTTTGACAACTTGATTTTACTATACAAAGCATTGAGCATTAAAAGTGAATAACATTGCCAAAATCCACCCGCTTCTCAATTATTCAAAGAAATGAGTCATTGTATCAAGACAACACTCTGTTACAATTTTACAAAAAATCAGCAGGCGATGGGGTATTCGTGAAGCAAGATGGGGCATCAGAATTACTGCAAATCTCTCAAAAATCGTGGAGTACATGTACATCAAGGTCAGTTATTTGTCTTCATACATTCACCCACGACGAAACGTTAACAACAAGATAAATTGTTGCTAGGAACACTTGCTTTACAAACTCAAGCTTCAAGGAATGTGTCTACACTCTTTTTTTATAAGCATAGGGTAAATTTTGCAGAGGCTCAATATGCTTAAGTTATATCCGATTTGAGCCTGAGAAATATGCTTAGCAGTATGCTTAATCCATTTACCTCTAAATTTAGTACAAAGATATGAAGGCGACCTTTCGCAACGC
>JAOBRC010966447.1:0-16456 GCA_027575255.1 Scolionema suvaense | reverse complement strand
ATTACACAATTTTTCAGGAAATCCACCCAGATCCATTTATTAACACCCCTCCTGTTTAACAAATTTTCCTGAAATGTCGACTTCCCCTGCTATTACACCCCCTACAATTGGCAGCCAAAGAGTACCTGCAATATTCTTGTTCACGAAAAAAAAAATCACGAGAAATGCATTTTTCTTCTGCATCCATCCCGAGATTGCAGTTGACAAAAAAGAAGAACATTATTCAGTTGCCCAAAGATTTATGGCACTCTAAATCGAATGATCCATGATGATACTCAAAGATTCCACAGTATTATCACAGGTAAGAGGATACAAAAGTAACTGTGGAAACTGAAGATTGGAAAGTGAAACAAAAAAGTGAAAAAGTAAAATCTGTCGACTAAAAGGAGGACTATACGCATTCATGAGAACTTCTCACAAGTTGATCATTTGCCAAAATTTAGGGTCCATAGGGGTGGTCATAAAATATCCCCAATGAGCTTCCAGAATTTACAGAACTAAAATTACTATCTAGTAATACCGTAATTATCTGAATGAGCGCCGGGGCGCTCATTTAACTTTCTACCTTTCACAAGAGGGACTCATTTGAGGGGGGTGCTCATTCAAGCAGGGGCGCTCATTACAAAAAATGCAAATTAGGCTAGTAACAGTCAACTTCTTCCAGACCAAAAAAATACAAAAATAACAAACTCTGGCTAAAGCTCTATGTCTATATCCCCTTACTAAAAAAAAAAAAGAAGCATATCTGACTGATGATAATTCTTCTCTTGTTCATTGTCGATAAAAACTATCGGAGTAAGTGCCTATGCATAACATACATTACAAATTTCCAAATGAGCGCCCCTTTCCTGGTTTGAGGGAGCGCTGATTTAAGCCAAGGTGCTCTTTCAGATGATTACGGTACGCAAAAATCATAGTACTTTAACCAAGTAGCTCTGTGTATTGGTGCAGAAAAAAAACAATTTCATTGTGGCCAAGAAACACTAAGTTACGTTATAGCTTCTCAGCACAACAAGTAAGCAGTAGCATCGTAGATTCGCTCTCTGCTCGTCGCTTTGCCATCACTCAGTGCTAGGTTCTACTGAACCCCTACCCATCTTCGCCTTTCGGGGTTTCGCGCTTACCACTAGTAGCCGGTGGGATTCGAACCTTCCACCACATGATAATCGTTCCAAAACAGCACAAAATTGATACTCAGGCTTAACAGCTATTGGCATGACACTACAAATTCTTGCCTGACTACTAATCCTGTGCCACAGCAAAAGGCACATCACACTCCAAAATAAATCCATTGCAGAATTATCATAAAACAAATACAGGTCAAACCTGAAGATCTCGGCTGTAGCGAGAAATAAAGTAAAGAACTCATGATGAAGGAAGCCAGCATTTCCAATCGATACAGTCAGAGTCCACATGAATCGAAACAGGACATCAGCACACATCGCACAATAGTAGAATGCCTGAACATGAAAAAGTTACTCCACTATACCTAGGGGTTAAATGTTTGCGTGGATTTATTTTTGCAGGCCCAATTTTTTGGGAGTTTTGCGTGGATTTATTTTTGTGAATCAGGAATTCATAGAGAAAATGAAAGGAAAAAGTTATCAACGTGTGCATCACGAGTAAGAACGAGCCTGAGCAAATTGCTTTTCATTAACCACCGAAAAATTGGTTGCATTTGTTTTTGATCAGGTTCTAACTTCATTTTGATAAATTTTTGCGTGGATTTAATTTTGCGAATCTAGCGAAAATTCGCAGAATTCACAAAATTCATCCACGCGAAAATAAATCCCTTGAGGTAGGATACGATCATCACATTTCGCTGAAGTTAACGATCATGGAACGATTTTCGAGATGTTTTTTCTTATTTTACAGTGCTTATAAATAGGAAACTGTGTTCGAAATCCGTGATAAAGCATAATGTGCTTAAAGAAACCTACCTTATAATCGTAAACAATCTGCTCACGCAACAGGAAGTTCTCTCCTGCATTTCGACACAGCAGACCCCAGTCCATTTTGATGTCCCAGAAAAGTGTATAGAAAGTACTGAGCAGAAGTGAACACACCCACACATAAAAGAATCCGGGCGGAACTTCGTCATCATCAGAATTGCCTGGTGAAGTAGTACAGAAAACATGTCAAAATAACTGCTGTACTTGCACTAGTATAAATAAGAATTAAAATAATGAAGAACAGTGACACCTTGCGGCAGGAAGCATCCCATAATGAATCTATGAGAACCAACACACTAAAGACCCTGATAATAATATGACGCATTATGGAGAGCAACTGATATCATCAATGAACAAGATGGTTCAAATTCCATTCAAGGCATATTAGTAAATTCAATGACTTCAATATTTATGGCTCCCTGTTCAACAAATATGAGTAAACTGTTTTAAATGCCTTGAATGCATTGGGGCATCACAAAATCATAGCATTGCAATAAAAGTTTCAAAATTTTACGACACTCATGGTCGAGCGGCGGCAGGGCGACTTATTTAATTAAAATCTGTTCAAAATTTCATAGTTTTTCTGATGCACTCATTGCCTTCACTTAAAAAAATGCTTGGGAGCGCTCCAAAATCAGGCTGTAAAGAAAGATGTTCGAATATGTTCCCAAAAGCAAAAACGTATAATAAGATAACCAAAAATACAAGTGTGAAAACAAAGAATGTGCATTGTCACCTGCAGGTTTTCCATAATGAACTTGAGTAACAAAATAGTCAAAAAATAGCGTACTTGCAACTTAATTTTTTCACTTAGCATTTCACTGTCTCTTTTGCACACATTATCACATACCATGAAGCTAAAATATAGGAACTTTCGTCAACACGGAAACCTTAAAAAATCTTCTAAGGGGTTTAACCTCAGGTTCTAACTTAGCTATTTCACTGCCTTTGAATTAATTTTGCTTAAAACAAATTTAACCTAAAACTTGATTGGCAAATTTTACTGCATTTTAAGAGAAAGTCAAATCACAATGCCATTCACTAATTGTGTAAAAAAAAACAACAACAAAGAAAAACAAAGAAGAGCAATTGAATGCAACCTAGCTTCTTACTTTTAGCAACTGCCGACAAGGTAGAAAATAGTGTGACAAACATCGATGTGGAGTACTTTCCAGCGTTCACTAAATGAGGCCAAGCATGCTTGGTGTCATGGTAACGGCGGATACATTGCGCAAACCTCCACCACGCAGGCAGCAGAGCAACGATTGGCCGAATCACATTCTGTGGTTTCGTGCACATCATGTCATCATCTACACGGGATAGGAGCATGATTACACAACAAGCAAGTCAGAAGCCATTATTATATATGTGCAGAAAATCAATTGATTGACATACAATGCTTCGTAGCTACAACATTTATCACATGAAAAAAGAAATGTGCATGATTATATTCTGCCAGCTCCATTGACTTCCTTTCAGAGCAGCAAATAAATCGGAAAGCCTTTCCAATTATGTAACTTAGGAAATAAATAAACATTTTGTGTGCAGGCCTTCAAAAACAATATCCATCAGAGATGTCCACGTGTCTAGGAGAATTTATATTGAACAGGCGACTGAAAAAACTATTACAAACTTCTTTATATAAAGCATAAACAGTAAGTCAAAACAATGTAAGCGTGAATGGCAATGAAAAATTAGTAGGTTTCCACATGCTAGTCGAAGCTGCACAAAATCGCACATAATTATCTTGTATATTTTATATACAGATTAAAATTTTTTTTGCCATACAGTATGAAGAACACACAACAAAAAGTTTACCGAACCTTGAAAGTATATTTGACAAAAATTGTCACAAAAGGATGCATAACTGAGAGTTACTAAAAAGGTGTTAAAAACGGAAAGGTGCAGATCAAAATGTACTACAAGACAAATCATATTGACACAGAGCTAGGCAACTTAGGTAGGCAACACCACCTCTAACACATATTCAAACCAGAGAAAAGTAAGACTCAAAAGCAGTTTGACAATAAAGTTTATCCTACAGATCTTCAAACAGCAATTCATGAAGAATACGTATCATACCAAAAGAAGCAGAAAAGTCACGGACACAACAACACAACCATTCTCACCGTGATCTTGATACCAATCATAGACATAGAAACAGACAAGATACTGGAAATCGAGCAGTGGTACAACTAAGCTGTTCAGTTGATCAGCAATCCAGAAATCAGCAAACTGAACCGGATAAAACGGTGCTGCGGCAATGCGAAACTGAAACAGATTATAATATATGGATGGAGTCACATAGAACAAATACATTACTTTGTTAGCTCACACAAGCCCTAATTTAACGGTGGCACTTTTAACACCGACCTTATTCCGCCTTTTCAGTGAAATCCTGGTCAATTACTTATAATAAAACCTCTGACACCGGCTCTTCTTCCGCCGTCATTTGGAAAAAAGACGTAAAATACAAAGAAAATTCCAAGTAAAAACAAGAGAATTCAACGACAAGGGTTTTTTGTGTGTATACTTTACGACAATTTACATGAAGTTTTGAGGCAAATTTTGGTATCATGAGGATGCTCTGTTCACAACAAAGTTCTTCACACCATTTATTCGTTACCAGAAATGGCATTTTCCAAAATAACTGTTTCTTACATCTTCTGACATTTTATCTATTGTGCGAATGACACATAAGTCTTTTGATGGTATGATCTGTACCCATTTGTACGATCTGCACCCAAACATACGTATTTTCCAAAGCAGATAAGCAAGTAATTCTCTCTTTTTCATGCTACGTGAGTCCTTTCTGACCTTGTTTTTATCAACATACGTCTTTTTGGTAATGTATTCCGTAACATACGGTTTTTAGAAAGTGCATATCCTTAGCTAGCACCACTTAAGCTCATTTGCGTGTTAAAGATAGGCACTTTCCAGTTTGAAATGAAGAAAATGGATTTCACAATTGGAAGGAGCACTCTTACTACAGCACCGACTCTTAAAAATTTCTTTTTGGAAAAATTGTCACATACGTCTTTTTTCCAAATGACGGAAGTATTGCACTGATAGCCAAATACTAACACCATTTAGGGCCAGCGTAAAAAGGGTCAACAAGGTATCCTATTAGTTCGAAAACAAGTCACCAAACTCATTGTCCAAAAGACACATCTATACCATATATTTCAATAATAGGACTAGCACCTGAAAGAACATATAGTTCTACATTAATCCTAGTTGGCCCGGGGGGTTTGGGGGCAAATTTGCCTCCCCTCCCAGAAAATGTTCTATACCGCGAAACGGTATTCGCTATAGTTCTGTGTCTTAATGACTTTTAATATATTTTGTTAGCCATGTTATGACCAAATTTCAGCTTGTTGCCTGCAGCAGATCCCGAGATATCGAACTTTTGTCGAGAGGACCTGTGTGCATTTTACAGGTGAATTTACCTAGTTTTCGAGGTTTCAGACCAATTTTCAGTAAAATGTGCCATGAAATGAACTTTTAAGACTATTTTAGTTGTTTTTAATGAGTTTCCAAGCAATTTTGATGAAAAAAAAATTTTTCCGAAATTTTTCAAAAATTGTTTGATTTTTTGGTCCCAGATCCCTTAATTATGATGTCATAGCTAATTATGACATCACAAATTATTTTTCTTTGTGTCAAACAAAATTTTACATCTTGTTCTTTATTACTGCCAAGTTTCAAGCCTAAAGGACAATTCAAACGGGAGTTAGTATGCGGGGGTTGGGGGGGGGGTGCCGGGTCAAGTAGGGGAGTTTTCAGAGCCCGGGCCAACTAGGGTTAACAGGCAATTCTACATAATTGTGTCAATAGATTATTCTACATAAGCAGTTCAGGACTTATCACTTGATCAAATTCACAAAAGAATTGACAAAAATTCCTGGGCCAAGTTTCAAACCATCCCGAGGTTTGAAGGTCAGCAAATTGCCTGCAATGGTTAAACTTCACCGAACCAGCATTTTTCGTCAAAAGCAACAGAAAAGTATGTTACGCAGTGAAGGTCACCAAGTCTAATGCACTAAAACCATTGGGAACACCTTCATTTACCACTAGAGCCTGAACGCTATATATGCATATATATAAGCAATTAAAAGTTTAAGTGCATATCAAGATTATAAAGCAAGGAAAAGGCGAGAAAAGAACTCAATGTGTTCACAACCGGTTTCACCCTTCTCGGGGCTCTTCAGGCTTCAAAGATTGTGAAAAACTATAACATGTCACTTCGTTTTTATAGCTACACATAACATTTAATCAGACCGTTCAACAGCATATATAATTAAATTTACATTCTGAAAACGGGTTCAAAATGGAGAAGTCAGAAACCAAGGCTTCTACACAATCCTGCGTCGATTGACTATTAGTTTGTGACTCTGCATCGCTGAAGTGGTTCAGATGTAAATTTTCCAACCATTGCAGGGTTTAAAGGTTAGGTTTCATACCTACAATTACAAAACAAAACACAGATCTTCCAAAAAGCCCTGAAAATTGCCATTTTAGACAGAAATGCAACAGAATTTAATGAAACTAATAATGAATAAAAAAAATCCCAAAAACAGTGGGGACCATTTACATAGCAGGTATGCACTAAGAGGGGGGTGGGGGGGTGGAGGGAGACCCTTTAAAAGCGTACACTTGCGTACGAGGGGGGAGCGGTAAGCCTTGTATGTACATACACATAAATGCCAGTTCCATCAAGGGCTTTCCAACAAAAATACTTTCGTAAAACGTGTTTATCCTGTCGTTCCCAACCCATCCCTATTTTCTTTTTTCAGTAAACCAACTCGCCTGAGCTTTAAAGGCTGTTGGGCTTCTCGATACAGGTCAACGGAGCACAGGCAAACATGGCTGCCCAGTTCGAAGATAGACAGCAGGGGTCAAAATAAGGTCCAGCAAAAGGACATTTCCGGATGAAAATTCAAAACATCCAGATGCTGATGGGGACAATTTCTCTCAAACATCCGGATAGTTTCCACTTTGACACTTGCGTCACCTAATTCTTTATTAGTAAACCTGTATTACATACACATTTATCGTAAAACGTCTGGATGCTCTAAATTCCCTTATTTTGACCCCTGAAACAGCGCTCTATATTGTTTTGATCTGATCTTCTACCCTTCTACATGAGTGCAGATAGAATACTTTGAGAACATCTTTGACCTTTTCCAGGCCCATTTATGAACATTTTACAACAACAATTTTTGCAACTGCTGCATTCCTTTCAAAGTTTTATGCTAAGTAAATTCAAGCGCATTAAACTTTCATGTTTCTATACTCTTAAGTCCTTACCAATCTTCTATTTCTGTATGAATAACACAATGCTGCGTTTCGGACTGATTTTTAGCGGAATTTCTATCAGGGACCGGGGGTGAGGCAGGGGGTACCCTAAGAATCACCATCGTTTGGAAGTTGAATTTTTAGTCTTAGCTTCCAGCAGCAAGCAAAACAATGAAACCAGCTGCGAGCATTGTTTGCATACAAAGTAGAACATACCAGTCTCTTGAGGAGCCACATTCGAGATCGGAAATGAAACGTCTTTGTAGGATTGAGTAGAAACAGCAACATGAAACTGGCCAGGGCTAGCGGTTGTGAGAAGATAGGTATGCTGAAATAATTGCTGTAGAGGAATGCCAGGCAACTCAAACTCCACAGAACACCAAACATCGCAGCCAGCTAAAATGTAAGGGAAATCAGAAGTCATGAATAGTAACAATGTGAAGTCTCCTACAAAAAAAAAACAGCAGTAGCATAGAGCTGGACATTCTTGCCAATTGGGCCATCTCGCCCTGAATTGCTTAATAAATGTTTACCTCTAGAAATGAGCAGACTAAAGAAAGTAAGGTATTAAAATAAGCTTCTAGAATATTGTTTAAGAGAAGGCAAAAGTCAGGGCAAAGTACAATTTTGGGCATGCTTTCTACTGATTATTACTGTTTGTGTGATGCATGATCGAAGTTGTGCTCTACCTAGTAATTAGTAGTACTTATTACCACTTGTGTGACGTGGTTTTCGAAATGTTATTTGAAACAGATAGGCAGTAAAAAGAGCATAATTCTGCATCAGCATAATTCTGAAGTACCTTCAGCAAATCCACGTAAGTCAGATGATGACGAGGATCAAGCTCAAATATCAGGACATGATTGACGCCACCACGGCTCCAGCCATGCACGTTGATTCCAAGTAAACCAAACATCGCAAACAGGATCAGCATTCCTCTGTACATTCGCACAGCAGGTTCCCAATCAAGCCCCTCGTGTCGAAAATACGCTAAAGAAAATTACGAGATGGCCTCCATGATCTGCGACTGGTTACAAAAATACGGGGTAGAAAAACAAAGCAGGCTAATGGTAGAATCTCTTCAAGTTGTTAAATTATGGGCGGGGGAGCTATTTATCATTAAGGGTATCTTATTTTAGTTCCGATTTAGCTTCATTATAACGTTGCTTGCAATTTTTGAGACCATGGATAATAAATAAATATCTACTTCCATAGTTTTCTGTTCACAAAATCAAAGATTCCAAGCAAAGTACTTACAAGAAAGGGACAAAACCAAATAAAATAAAAAATAGATAAATAATATAAATGAATAAATTTTCAAAAATGCCCATGGGAAGAAGAAGGTATGTTAACAGGTTGTCTCACATTTCAGATCATTTTCTGTAGTTCACACCCAAAACCGATAGCAGAAGCATATTGCACCTCAATAAAGTGAAGAAAAAATAATTGCTGTTGGTAGGTGATACACAGCGAAGATTCTCAGATTTGACAAAACAACATTTCTCAGTATGCATTTGAACATAGTAGCATGATAGCTTTCATTCTGCTACCTTGTTGGCCTTATTTACGCTGCCCGTAATTTACCTTTTAATACCGGCTTCTATTCTGTCTTTTCAGAGTGAAACCCAGGTCAAACCCTTAGAGCGGAACTTCAAACGGCGGCCCATATAACAATGGTAGCAAAAAATTAATGGTATTTAGGACCACAGTAAAAAGGACCAGCAAGGTAAGTCAATACTTGGCTAGTCATCAGAACGAAAATTAGAGCTTGCATATAAGCTATGCTGCAAGAGCTATAACAATGACATAGTCAACAATAGTAAGAAGGAGCTTCTGCACATGCTGCTGTGATACATATGTGTCAAATTTCACTCAGCTGCCATAAGTGTCAAAGCCGAAATGCCAAGGCGAGTATTCCAGTTCTGAGGGGCTCCTCCAGATCTACCTAAGGTGTCTGCTCTCTGTAATACTCCGTCAAAATTTAACATTCATGCTGAGAGCACATTTTCTCAAAGCAGGAGGGAGTGAATCAATATCTCCTCACACGCCTCAACAATAGTATTCCAAGTTCAAACTTACCCGAGATGACCAGTACAACAAGTAGCACAACACATATTCCACTGAACAGTCCCCAGAAAAAGGCCGAACTCATGCTTTGCTGAAAAAAACGATGGACAATATCAGTAGAGAACTTACATCCAAGACAAAAGACTGATCTGTCTTGGCTTCCTCAGTAAAGTCATTAACGAAGTTTAAAATCTTCACACAACAGTTATTAATCACCACCCGACAAAGAAAATAAAGCAATGCAGACTGTTCTGAAAACGCAAGATGATGTGAAACCAGTAAATGTCACTATCATTCATTTCTTGGAGGTCATCAGTCACCCTATCACTATTTCTCTCTTTTCAGGCTCAGATTATCAGAATGGATATTTCAATATCTCCCTTGTGTATTACAAGTGGGTATCACATTGTTTAGCATTCACCAGCACAAACATAACACCATCATTACACTTGTATATCACTGATTCACTGAGAAAACTCCAAAACTACAGAAGTATGTGAAGACCATACACTAAAACCTAGTTGGTCACTATTTTATTATAATCAAAACAAGGTTAAAAATACTGGCAAAATATCAACGACTGATTCATACATGCTGCTGCCCAATCATTGCTCAAGAACTGCAGAGCATCAGTACAAACCAAAACAAGATAACATGCATCACTACCTGTTCAGCAAGTGGGGGAACACGCAGTCTCTTCATTGCTTTACCTCTGTCTCCAGCTTCTAAGTCATTTATGGCAATAGTCTATAAAACAAAACGAAAGATGGTAATCATATAAAAACCTTCACAACGTTCACCCAATGCACAGTCTTGGGAAAAGAGGCCTTACTTTCTCCTGATAAGGTAAGTTTCTGCTTAACGAAACTGGTCTCAATATAATCCCGTAAGCATGCATAGGTTAATAATATTGGCAAACAGAACTATTTTCATACCATATATAAATAGTTAAAAAATGGTATAGTATTTATGTCAAACATGCTTGAAGATCACTATTCTGGTACTGATCATTTCCAAAGAAAAATTCTACACTGAAAAACATCTATACCTCAGTATCCTCAATGAGCTTATCAATTTGCTTGTTGATGTAGAACGATGCTGTTTCCACTTTGCATTTACGGTATTCAGCTCCAGTTGTTGTGTGGAAAAGCTGAAAAAAACAACAACACTACAACACATTGCATAACTTCAGCAACAGCATGTATGGAGCTAGGTCCTGCACTCAGCACCCCTCTGGTAAACCAGTAATACTGCACTATCTTTAAAACTATCACATGAGCAAACCACTGCGATAACCCAAAACTAATCCACAAAGAATTTATCAATCACCACTCACAGAAACTATTTTAACCCTATTCTGATGATGGGACGGGGGGGGGGGGGGTTGTCAAAATTGTCCCTAAGGACAAAAAACTAATACTGCATAAATGACAAAAGCAAAAGCTATGAAAAGAGGCTACTGTTCCTAGAATTATGCAAGCTATCTGGCTACATTTTAGCATGCCACCTGTAGCAGGAGCAAAAGATGTCTAATATTTATCAAGATCACCTATATCAAACTTTTGTCAAAACCTGATTTCGTAGGAATTTTCATAATAATTTTCAGAAAAATACTTGGCAAAAGCAGGTTTGGGGCATAAAACATTAGAAAAGTCACGTCTAGAATCAATTTTAGGAGAAAAAAGTGCCCCAAATTCTTGCCACAAAATCTTCCAAATGTGATCACATCATTATGATAACTGATGTTGTCATCATATTCTTTTGTAAATTTCTTCTCCCGGACATCTATATAACAGCGCTTAGTTTAAATAACATAGCTGCATTTTAACTTAGTTTTAGATACACATCTATAGGTTGTAAACTTAAGATCGTTGCTCTAAACCACTGTTGTCATTAAAAGTCTTTTTTGTTCTAAATTTTTTATGCAACTTTGTTAGCATTTTCCGTGCATTGTGATCGTCAAATACAGTTTCAGTCAGATTTGCAGAAAAAAACAAGTTTCAAAGCTTTCATGAGTTCAGCCTAAAAATGATGAAATAATAATACCATCGCCGGAAAATGATGACATCATCAATATTCTACGGTCAACATCTAGTCTGTATTTGCCAGGTTATATGTCCAGAGCTATCTTCTAGGTGCTTCTATACAAGGGACAAAGGGAGCAAGTGAGTTGCTGTGCTACTTATACAGCTTTACCTGAAATGCAAAATACCAAATAAAATGTTGGTCGTCTTGCTATCTTAAGACCAGCCACAACCCAACTGTTTCTCGCAATCATTAGAATTCAGTTGCCATTATGGTCTGCTTTGTCTGAACTCGTTTTTGCTTTCTTCTCATTTTCACCTTCTTAAATAAAGATCCTTAAAATCTCATGGAGGGAAGATAGACATATCGGAATGGAGCACAGATGAAAGTGATACTGCAAAAGAATTACACATACGTGTCACAACTAATTGAACGTGTTAATGGGAGCAAGGCTTGAGAGACTAAGTCGGAAAGCAGCCATGTTTCACCTTAAACTATTACTAGATGTTGGAGAGAACATGGCACATAATGCAGGCTTAATGTTTCACTGTACTCGCCCTAATCTTAGCTAGGCCAAAAAACAATAAAACAAGCAACATGCGAGTAAGAAAGCTATGGATAGCAAGAAATACATTAAGTGTGCTGCCTGAAAAAGTGGATGAAAGGGAGAAATCAGAAAGCTCCATGAAGGTAATAAAAAATATGGAGTTCAGAAAAACACAGAAGACAATCATCCTCTAATAAAGATAGACCAAATCAAGTCATGAAAAATCCAAATTTTCATGGCACCATCACCAATAGTATTTGTGAGCATAGAATTTTAGAATATATTACATGCAATATACTACAGTCTAGCAATCAGTATCTCAAATGTGAAATAATTCTGCCACAACTGTAGCAAGCAGCAGTCACCTCAGAGGAGATACACATGTAAGCTGGAATTTACTTTGCTGGCAGGCTGCTAGTGAGAACCATAGTATATAAGATGTTTTTTCTCTATGAATCTATCACAGATTGTTCTTCAACCAAGTGATCAATAGTCTGATGTCATGAGTAAGAACAAAGCTTATGTTATGATGATAATTTGGTGGCTAAAAAATCAAGAGAACATAGACCCTACCTTGTCATGCTTCTTCAAGATCTTTCTAAAGGCAGTAAAATTCAATTGCTACAACAAAGAACATCACTACATGTCACAAAGCCACAGCTAGTGAATCAACACACCTCAAACAAGGATAGTCAATCTTCCAAAAATCAATATTCACTTCTAATTGCGAGCAGCTCCAGCAGTAACGTTTGCAAACGCAGGAACAACCCCAAAGGTTGCATTGCACGCATGAACAAGTCTGTTTTCTTTAGTTGACTACATGTTGAATTGCCAATTCACAGTCATTCAAACTTATTTCATTTTGTTTTTATTTTTTCCATGACTCCTGACCCGATAAATAAAAAAACTGCATTTAACTTCATTAAAGGAAGAGAAATGTCAAAAACGAGATTTTAGTAGGTGACAGAGCACATCAAAACATGACAATTGGTGTTTATTTCATGACAAAAGCTTGAGTAGTTTTGGAGATATCAAGCGTCAAAGCTTAGTAGCTGCCATCTTGATTTTAATAATGTCATCAGTGCACCGTTGCTGAGCATTACCACGTCCTTAGTAACTCATTACCTATACTTAGATCTTATATTTTCTCTGAAAGATCTTTAACATACTACCCAGCTTTATGATAAAATGAAAGAAAAAATACTCTAAAGCAATTCGATAGTTAGTATTTTGGAAACAAAGTTTGGATAATTTGAGTGGTACACAAGTGACATCATTCATAATTAAAAGCAAGATGGTAGCTAGATGGTAGCTAGCTGGTAGGTAGTGTGCTCTAGCTAGCTACGTATCCACTGCCAAAACTTCATTTTTGACGTTACCCTTCCTTTAAATAGATACTTTGAGTGACAAAACTAAAATAAACCTTTGAGTGGATTCTAGCAATAATGATAAAATTTCAAAGCTGAGAGAAAATACTTGGCCGTCCACCCTATTCTTTCCAGAGGGCGTAAGGTGGGTAAATTTTACCCTGCTGAGATAAAAATCTAAACACTTTAAAACAATTCCCAAGCCAAAGGCCTTAACCTTGTAAAAAGTTCTGTTCAAAATCTTATTGAACTTTTCTCACATGTGACAGGAGCCGATTAGCAGAATTTCCATTGTAAGTTACCATAGGTAAATAGGCACTTTGCCTTGTATTTTGTTACAGAAAATGTGCAATGCATGCGCTACCTAATCAATGCTTTCCTGGAAGCCCTATAAATAAGGATTCTGACAAGCTACAGCATCATAAGAAATCTTTGTTTTCATTTTATAGCTGGCCAAAATTTAGCTGAGAAAAATGCTAACAGCATCAAAACATTTGCTGACTAGGACAAACTGTTTTCCGTTTTTGGAAACTACAAGCATAGGCTTTTATTCAGCCCAAGTTTCAGCTTTATAGCTGCTTTGGTTCAGGGCTAGAGGGTAATTTTTACCCCCTCCCCAACCTCCGGTGAATACAACATGCATAAAATAGCCTGTGTGGAATTACGTTAAAGGGACTGTCCCCGAAAGAATTCAAGGAATTGCTTTATGAGACAATAAGAGCCAATCAGCTCCTTTCAATGCTAGTAATTCCAGGAAATACAAAACGCATTGAAAATATTTGTCTTCAGAAAACAAGACGATTGAGAACTTACTTGAAAATTCTGAATCAGGACGAGACTCAGGTAGAACTCGCTAACGACGAATTTCATCTCCTTCATCTTCTGAATCCTGCGCACAGCATGCTTCTTTTGGTTCTGTTTCTTCTCCTGAGGCTGAGGACTGGTTATGTCTTTCTCCAAAGAGGTGAAGCTACGTGTTACTTTCTGTAAGCGTTCAACACCAGCATCAGCAATTTCAAGTTGAAGCTCGTTGAATTTTCGAACAGCCTCAGCCAGTTTCTCTAGAAAATTGAAGGGATAGAGAAGCATGCGTTGACAGCACACATTTCATTTCACAGCATGCAGGTACCATCACTTTATCCCAAAAATACTGTATACACGTGTTTTGTACAAATAATACAAAAAACCAACGTTCTTATCAACACATGATCCCTGCATTCACAAAAACAACATTCTCATTTAATATATAACATTTTGCACCATAAAGCAGCTCAGATAGGCAGCTTGTAAAAAGCACAAAAATAAATTTACAATTTCATCAATAATGGAGTAAAAAACTGAATTCGTCGAAGATTCACTACAGCAACTTTTGCTGATAGTAAATAAGCTTCATGAGAACAATTAAATTACATTTTTTACATACTACAAAGTCTCACAAAGAGAAGCCTTGCTACTGACCTGCATAGAAAGTGTTGACCTTGGATAACTCCTTATCACAGAAAAAGAAGAAACCTTCTTCATATTTTGCAAAATGACGAGCAAGGATGTCGTCGTTCACTTCTAAGTGCAAAAAGAGAACACACAATACAAAGCAGCAGTTCAGACTAAATCACAGGACTAATTACTTGGTTTTGAAAAGTGCCTGGATTCTAGAAAAATGCTATAAAGTTCTATCAAATTGAAGAAGTTTCTTAAATTAAGAAAGCAAGACCCGAAATTTGAAGCTGAACATTTTCTTACTGTTTTCTCAGAATAAAAAAAATACATGCAAGTCAGTGATTCTACAAACTGAATAAAACAGAGAGGCATGGATTGCTCCTTCGACTGCATTATCTGGGTACTTTTTTCAACACAACTCAGCAGTGATTTTACATGCACCTTTCTACTGATGATTAAAATATCTTTACTGACAGTTCTTGAAGTAAAGCATTCACATTCCAGTCCAACGGTTCTGATATTTAAGTCTAAAACCAATGTTTTGCACTATCAAGCAAGTAGAAAGCACAGCGAACACAAATAAGATGCAGTATACCTAATATACCCATTCAAACTCTTAAATTCCATTTTTTCACAATGAAATCATTTCTTGCGAACGCGATAGAACAAAAGCACAAATTCAAAATATTTTCTTCTTGACCTCCATAACTGCAGCATTATTGCCATTTCTAAATTTTCAGGTTGCTAATATGACACCAACCCAAGCCTTAATTAATGTCACCACAGAGTTGCTAACCAAGGTCAGCTTTTATCGAGAATATTTAATTTTGAAAGGTGTTGCATTTAGGTCATTCCAGACCATAATATCACACTAAAACCCAAATATCTTAAATAATATTATGTCTATGCACAGAATGAACAAAGCGAATAGGATCAAAACTCAGTAAAGGAATACTAAAGACAGCATTTCATCCCAGAAAACTCTTCACAATCCTTCTTTCTCTCCCAAAGCTAAGTCAAAAGAACGCTTAAAGCTGCATTTCAACATAGCAAATGCTACCGCAATAAGCCACGGTGGCGAAAATTTGTGCCAACATTCGGCAAAAAGGAAATCCACCTTAATCTACGTACCCTCCATTGGCGGAGCCTTCTCTTCAGCTGCGTAAAGAAATTTTTTCATTTCCTGGAAAACAAAATCCATGAAAAATGAGATTTAGCTGACTGCAGAGAAAACAACTTCCATCTTCTTGATAAACAGCTCCATTAATCAACACTTGGTGTCAAAACCATCCCAAAGCTAATCAATCAAATTTCTGGAGTTACAATACCGAAATGCTTTAAAAAAAAATACATTTCATAGACTAAGTTGGATATTTTCATCTCATAACCATGCAAGCCTAGCAAGATCATTACACATGTGCTCTTCTGTTTACAATTCTACAGACATGCCAGCACACCAATGGCTGTGTTCCGGAAAATGAAATACCTCCAGGTTCGGCCAATAAACTTAAGTAGTTTCCTTTATTCATACCTAACAAAGCCACCTCAAAGAATCTTGTTGACGTGCTTTCGTGCTTATGTCTTAAAAAAGCTTTTCAAGTCAATTTTAGCGTTGAAGATGCACTTCATGGCATAAAGTAACATTTCGAAATCATAGATTGATGGAGAGGCAAGTGAACTGTTTACAAGGTCAAGTACAAGGCTAGCACACAAGAAACTGAACATATGTCACAGACACACTCTTACTTCAAGAAGTAAATACA